>JARKHS020007874.1:0-100549 GCA_030143305.2 Amblyomma americanum | reverse complement strand
AGATCACAAGAAAAAGCGGCGGGCTTCGATCAACGTCTTGACCACAGATCATGATCGCTGTAATTTCCACTTCCTCTCTTTGAGGCGGCACGTGCTTCAAATTAGCGCTGGGAAATGATGCGGAATCACAAGTGAATGAGGGAGATCACAGATCACAAGAACCAGCGGCGGGCTTCAAGGGACGTCTTGACCACAGCTCAAGATCGCTGTAATTTCCACTTCCTCTCTTTGAGGCGGCGCATGCTTCAAATCAGCGCTAGGCAATGATGCCGAATCACGCCTTAATGACGGATATCACAGATCACAAGAACCAGCGGCGGCCTTCGAGGAACGTCTTGACCACATCTCAAGAACGCTGTAATTTCCACTTCCTCTCTTTGAGGCGGCGCGTGCTTCAAATCAGCGCTAGGAAAAGATGCGGAATCACGCGTGAATGAGGGAGACCACAGATTACAAGAAACAGCGGCGGGCTTCGAGGAACGCCTTGACCACAGCTCAAGATCGCTGTCATATCCACTTCCTCGCTTTGAGTCGGCGCCGGCTTCAAAAGAGTGCTAGGAAAAGATGAGGAATCACGCGTGAATGAGGGAGATCAAAGATCACAAGAAACAGCGGCGGGCTTCGACGAACGTCTTGACCACAGCTCTAGATCGCTGTAATTTCCACTTCCTCTCTTTAGGCGGCGCGTGCTTCAAATCAGCGCTAGGAAAAGATGCGGAATCATGCATGAATGACGGAGATCATGGATCACAAGAAACAGCGGCGGGCTTTGAGGAACGTTTTGACCACAGCACAAGATAGCTGTCATTTCCACTTCCTCTCTTTGAGGCGTCGCGTGCATCAAATCAGCGCTAGGCAATGATGCGGAATCACGCGTGATTGATGCAGATCACAGATCACAATAAACAGCGCCGGGCTTCGACGAACGTCTTAAGCACAGCTCAAGATCGCTATAATTTCCAATTCCTCTGAGACGCCGCGTGCTTCAACTCAGCGCTAGAAAAATATTCGGAATCACGCGTGAATGAGGGAGATCACAGATCACAAGAAACCGCGGCGGGATCCGACGAACGTCTTGACCGCAGCTCAAGATAGCTGTAATTTCCACTTCCTCTCTCTGAGGCGGCGCGTGCTTCAAATCAGCGATAGGAAAAGATGCGGAATCACGCGTGAATGAGGGGGATCACAGACCACAAGACACAGCGACAAACAGCGACGGGCTTCGGCGAACGTTTTGATTACAGCTCAAGATCGCTGTCATTTCCACTTCCTCTCTTTGAGGCAGCGCGTGCTTCAAATCAGCGATAGGAAAAGATGCGGAATCATGCGTGAATGATGGAGATCACAGATCACAAGACACAGCGACAAACAGCGACGGGCTTCGGGGAACGTTTTGACCACAGCTCAAGATCACTGTCATTTCCACTTCCTCTCTTTGAGGCGGCGCGTGCTCAAGTCAGTGCTAGGCAATGATGCGGAATCATGCATGAATGAAGCAGATCAAAGATCACAAGAAACAGCGCCGGGCTTCGACGAACGTTTTGACCACAGCTCAAGATCGCTGTCATTTCCGCTTCCTCTCTTTGAGGCGGCGCGTGCTCAAATCAGTGCTAGGCAACGATGCGGAATCATGCATGAATGAACGAGATCAAAGATCACAAGACACAGCGCCGGGCTTCGACGAACGTCTTGAGCACAGCTCAAGATCGCTATAATTTCCAATTCTTCTCTTTGAGGCGGCGCGTGCTTCAAAGCAGCGCTAGGCAATGATGCGGAATGATGCGTGAATGAAGGAAATCACAGATCACAAGACACAGCGACAAACCGCGACGGGCTTCGGGGAACGATTTGACCACAGCTTAATATCGCTGTAATTTCCACTTCCTCTCTTTGAGGCAGCGCGTGCTTCAAATCAGTGCTAGGCAATGATGCGGAATCATGCATGAATGAAGCAGATCAAAGATCACAAGACACAGCGCCGGGCTTCGACGAACGTCTTGAGCACAGCTCAAGATCGCTATAATTTCCAATTCTTCTCTTTGAGGCGGCGCGTGCTTCAAATCAGCGATAGGAAAAGATGCGGAATCACGCGTGAATAACGGAGATCACAGATCACAAGAAACAGCGGCGGGCTTCGAGGAACCTCTTGACCACAGCTCAAGATCGCTGTCATTTCCATTTTTGAGGCGGCGCGTGCTTCAAATCAGTGCTAGGCAATGATGCGGAATCGTGCGTGAATGAGGGAGATCACAGGTCACAAGAAACAGCGGCGGGCTTCGAGGAACGTCTTGACCACAGCACAAGATCGCCGCAACTTCCACTTCCTCTCTTTGAGGCAGCGCGTGCTTCAAATAAGCGCTAGGAAATGATGCGCAATCACGCGGTAATGAGGGAGATCACAGATCACAAGAACCAGCGGCGGGCTTCGAGGAACGTCTTGACTACAGCTCAAAATCGCTGTAATTTCCACTACCTCTCTTTGAGGCGGCGCGTGCTTCAAATCAGCGCTAGGCAATGATGCGGAATCACGCGTTAATGACGGAGATCACAGATCACAAGAACCAGCGGCGGGCTTCGAGGAACGTCTTGACCACAGCTCAAGAACGCTGTAATTTCCACTTCCTCTCTTTGTGGCGGCGCATGCTTCAAATCAGCGCTAGGAAAAGAAGCGGAATCACGCGTGAATGAGGGAGACCACAGATTACAAGAAACAGCGGCGGGCTTCGAGGAACGCCTTGACCACAGCTCAAGATCGCTGTCATATCCACTTCCTCGCTTTGAGTCGGCGCCTGCTTCAAATGAGTGCTAGGAAAAGATGCGGAATGACGCGTGAATGAGGGAGATCAAAGATCACAAGAAACAGCGGCGGGCTTCGACGAACGTCTTGACCACAGCTCGAGATCACTGTATTTTTCTCTTCCTCTCTTTGAGGCGGCGCGTGCTTCAAATCATCACTAGGCAATGATGCGGAATCATGTGTGAATGAAGGAGATCACAGATCACAAGAAACAGCGCCAGGTTTCAACGAACGTCTTGACCACAGCTCAAGATCGCTGTAATTTCCACTTCCTCTCTTTGAGGCGGCGCGTGCTTCAAATCAGCGCTAGGCAATGATGCGGAATCACGAGTGAATGAGGGAGATCACAGATCACAAGAAAAAGCGGCGGGCTTCGATCAACGTCTTGACCACAGATCATGATCGCTGTAATTTCCACTTCCTCTCTTTGAGGCGGCACGTGCTTCAAATTAGCGCTGGGAAATGATGCGGAATCACAAGTGAATGAGGGAGATCACAGATCACAAGAACCAGCGGCGGGCTTCGAGGGACGTCTTGACCACAGCTCAAGATCGCTGTAATTTCCACTTCCTCTCTTTCAGGCGGCGCATGCTTCAAATCAGCGCTAGGCAATGATGCCGAATCACGCCTTAATGACGGATATCACAGATCACAAGAACCAGCGGCGGCCTTCGAGGAACGTCTTGACCACAGCTCAAGAACGCTGTAATTTCCACTTCCTCTCTTTGAGGCGGCGCGTGCTTCAAATCAGCGCTAGGAAAAGATGCGGAATCACGCGTGAATGAGGGAGACCACAGAACAAGAAACAGCGGCGGGCTTCGAGGAACGCCTTGACCACAGCTCAAGATCGCTGTCATATCCACTTCCTCGCTTTGAGTCGGCGCCTGCTTCAAAAGAGTGCTAGGAAAAGATGAGGAATCACGCGTGAATGAGGGAGATCAAAGATCACAAGAAACAGCGGCGGGCTTCGACGAACGTCTTGACCACAGCTCTAGATCGCTGTAATTTCCACTTCCTCTCTTTAGGCGGCGCGTGCTTCAAATCAGCGCTAGGAAAAGATGCGGAATCATGCATGAATGACGGAGATCATGGATCACAAGAAACAGCGGCGGGCTTTGAGGAACGTTTTGACCACAGCACAAGATAGCTGTCATTTCCACTTCCTCTCTTTGAGGCGTCGCGTGCATCAAATCAGCGCTAGGCAATGATGCGGAATCACGCGTGATTGATGCAGATCACAGATCACAATAAACAGCGCCGGGCTTCGACGAACGTCTTAAGCACAGCTCAAGATCGCTTTAATTTCCAATTCCTCTGGGACGCCGCGTGCTTCAACTCAGCGCTAGAAAAATATTCGGAATCACGCGTGAATGAGGGAGATCACAGATCACAAGAAACCGCGGCGGGATCCGACGAACGTCTTGACCGCAGCTCAAGATAGCTGTAATTTCCACTTCCTCTCTCTGAGGCGGCGCGTGCTTCAAATCAGCGATAGGAAAAGATGCGGAATCACGCGTGAATGAGGGGGATCACAGACCACAAGACACAGCGACAAACAGCGACGGGCCTCGGCGAACGTTTTGATTACAGCTCAAGATCGCTGTCATTTCCACTTCCTCTCTTTGAGGCAGCGCGTGCTTCAAATCAGCGATAGGAAAAGATGCGGAATCATGCGTGAATGATGGAGATCACAGATCACAAGACACAGCGACAAACAGCGACGGGCTTCGGGGAACGTTTTGACCACAGCTCAAGATCACTGTCATTTCCACTTCCTCTCTTTGAGGCGGCGCGTGCTCAAGTCAGTGCTAGGCAATGATGCGGAATCATGCATGAATGAAGCAGATCAAAGATCACAAGAAACAGCGCCGGGCTTCGACGAACGTTTTGACCACAGCTCAAGATCGCTGTCATTTCCGCTTCCTCTCTTTGAGGCGGCGCGTGCTCAAATCAGTGCTAGGCAACGATGCGGAATCATGCATGAATGAACGAGATCAAAGATCACAAGACACAGCGCCGGGCTTCGACGAACGTCTTGAGCACAGCTCAAGATCGCTATAATTTCCAATTCTTCTCTTTGAGGCGGCGCGTGCTTCAAAGCAGCGCTAGGCAATGATGCGGAATGATGCGTGAATGAAGGAAATCACAGATCACAAGACACAGCGACAAACCGCGACGGGCTTCGGGGAACGATTTGACCACAGCTTAATATCGCTGTAATTTCCACTTCCTCTCTTTGAGGCAGCGCGTGCTTCAAATCAGCGCTAGGAAATGATGCGGAATCACGCGTTAATGAGGGAGATCACAGATTACAAGAACCAGCGGCGGGCTTCGGGGAACGTTTTGACCACAGCTCAAGATCACTGTCATTTCCACTTCCTCTCTTTGAGGCGGCGCGTGCTCAAGTCAGTGCTAGGCAATGATGCGGAATCATGCATGAATGAAGCAGATCAAAGATCACAAGACACAGCGCCGGGCTTCGACGAACGTCTTGAGCACAGCTCAAGATCGCTATAATTTCCAATTCTTCTCTTTGAGGCGGCACGTGCTTCAAAGCAGCGCTAGGCAATGATGCGGAATGATGCGTGAATGAAGGAAATCACAGATCACAAGACAGCGACAAACCGCGACGGGCTTCGGGGAACGATTTGACCACAGCTTAATATCGCTGTAATTTCCACTTCCTATCTTTGAGGCAGCGCGTGCTTCAAATCAGGGCTAGGAAAAGATGCGAATCACGCGTTAATGAGGGAGATCACATATCACAAGAACCAGCGACAAACAGCGACGGGCTTCGGGGAACGTTTTGATTACAGCTCAAGATCGCTGTCATTTCCACTTCCTCTCTTTGAGGCAGCGCGTGCTTCAAATCATAGCTAGGCAATGATGCGGAATGACGCGTGAATGAAGGAGATCAAAGATCACAAGAAACAGCGCCGGGCTTCGACGAACGTCTTGAGCACAGCTCAAGATCGCTGTAATTTCCAATTCTTCTCTTTGAGGCGGCGCGTGCTTCAAGGCAGCGCTAGGTAATGATGCGGAATGATGCGTGAATGAAGGAGATCACAGATCACAAGACACAGCGACAAACAGCGACGGGCTTCGGGGAACGTCTTGACCACAGCTTAAGATCGCTATATTTTCCAATTCCTCTCTTTGAGGCGGCGCGTGCTTCAAATCAGCGATAGGAAAAGATGCGGAATCACGCGTGAATAACGGAGATCACAGATCACAAGAAACAGCGGCGGGCTTCGAGGAACCTCTTGACCACAGCTCAAGATCGCTGTCATTTCCATTTTTGAGGCGGCGCGTGCTTCAAATCAGTGCTAGGCAATGATGCGGAATCGTGCGTGAATGAGGGAGATCACAGGTCACAAGAAACAGCGGCGGGCTTCGAGGAACGTCTTGACCACAGCACAAGATCGCCGCAATTTCCACTTCCTCTCTTTGAGGCAGCGCGTGCTTCAAATCAGCGCTAGGAAATGATGCGCAATCACGCGTTAATGAGGGAGATCACAGATCACAAGAACCAGCGGCGGGCTTCGAGGAACGTCTTGACTACAGCTCAAAATCGCTGTAATTTCCACTACCTCTCTTTGAGGCGGCGCGTGCTTCAAATCAGCGCTAGGCAATGATGCGGAATCACGCGTTAATGACGGAGATCACAGATCACAAGAACCAGCGGCGGGCTTCGAGGAACGTCTTGACCACAGCTCAAGAACGCTGTAATTTCCACTTCCTCTCTTTGTGGCGGCGCATGCTTCAAATCAGCGCTAGGAAAAGAAGCGGAATCACGCGTGAATGAGGGAGACCACAGATTACAAGAAACAGCGGCGGGCTTCGAGGAACGCCTTGACCACAGCTCAAGATCGCTGTCATATCCACTTCCTCGCTTTGAGTCGGCGCCTGCTTCAAATGAGTGCTAGGAAAAGATGCGGAATGACGCGTGAATGAGGGAGATCAAAGATCACAAGAAACAGCGGCGGGCTTCGACGAACGTCTTGACCACAGCTCGAGATCACTGTATTTTTCTCTTCCTCTCTTTGAGGCGGCGCGTGCTTCAAATCATCACTAGGCAATGATGCGGAATCATGTGTGAATGAAGGAGATCACAGATCACAAGAAACAGCGCCAGGTTTCAACGAACGTCTTGACCACAGCTCAAGGTCGCTGTAATTTCCACTTCCTCTCTTTGAGGCGGCGCGTGCTTCAAATCAGCGCTAGGCAATGATGCGGAATCACGAGTGAATGAGGGAGATCACAGATCACAAGAAAAAGCGGCGGGCTTCGATCAACGTCTTGACCACAGATCATGATCGCTGTAATTTCCACTTCCTCTCTTTGAGGCGGCACGTGCTTCAAATCAGCGCTAGGAAATGATGCGGAATCACGCGTGAATGAGGGAGATCACAGATCACAAGAACCAGCGGCGGGCTTCGAGGAACGTCTTGACCACAGCTCAAGATCGCTGTAATTTCCACTTCCTCTCTTTGAGGCGGCGCATGCTTCAAATCAGCGCTAGGAAAAGAAGCGGAATCACGCGTGAATGAGGGAGACCACAGATTACAAGAAACAGCGGCGGGCTTCGAGGAACGCCTTGACCACAGCTCAAGATCGCTGTCATATCCACTTCCTCGCTTTGAGTCGGCGCCTGCTTCAAATGAGTGCTAGGAAAAGATGCGGAATGACGCGTGAATGAGGGAGATCAAAGATCACAAGAAACAGCGGCGGGCTTCGACGAACGTCTTGACCACAGCTCGAGATCACTGTATTTTTCTCTTCCTCTCTTTGAGGCGGCGCGTGCTTCAAATCAGTCACTAGGCAATGATGCGGAATCATGTGTGAATGAAGGAGATCACAGATCACAAGAAACAGCGCCAGGTTTCAACGAACGTCTTGACCACAGCTCAAGATCGCTGTAATTTCCACTTCCTCTCTTTGAGGCGGCGCGTGCTTCAAATCAGCGCTAGGCAATGATGCGGAATCACGAGTGAATGAGGGAGATCACAGATCACAAGAAAAAGCGGCGGGCTTCGATCAACGTCTTGACCACAGATCATGATCGCTGTAATTTCCACTTCCTCTCTTTGAGGCGGCACGTGCTTCAAATTAGCGCTGGGAAATGATGCGGAATCACAAGTGAATGAGGGAGATCACAGATCACAAGAACCAGCGGCGGGCTTCGAGGGACGTCTTGACCACAGCTCAAGATCGCTGTAATTTCCACTTCCTCTCTTTCAGGCGGCGCATGCTTCAAATCAGCGCTAGGCAATGATGCCGAATCACGCCTTAATGACGGATATCACAGATCACAAGAACCAGCGGCGGCCTTCGAGGAACGTCTTGACCACAGCTCAAGAACGCTGTAATTTCCACTTCCTCTCTTTGAGGCGGCGCGTGCTTCAAATCAGCGCTAGGAAAAGATGCGGAATCACGCGTGAATGAGGGAGACCACAGAACAAGAAACAGCGGCGGGCTTCGAGGAACGCCTTGACCACAGCTCAAGATCGCTGTCATATCCACTTCCTCGCTTTGAGTCGGCGCCTGCTTCAAAAGAGTGCTAGGAAAAGATGAGGAATCACGCGTGAATGAGGGAGATCAAAGATCACAAGAAACAGCGGCGGGCTTCGACGAACGTCTTGACCACAGCTCTAGATCGCTGTAATTTCCACTTCCTCTCTTTAGGCGGCGCGTGCTTCAAATCAGCGCTAGGAAAAGATGCGGAATCATGCATGAATGACGGAGATCATGGATCACAAGAAACAGCGGCGGGCTTTGAGGAACGTTTTGACCACAGCACAAGATAGCTGTCATTTCCACTTCCTCTCTTTGAGGCGTCGCGTGCATCAAATCAGCGCTAGGCAATGATGCGGAATCACGCGTGATTGATGCAGATCACAGATCACAATAAACAGCGCCGGGCTTCGACGAACGTCTTAAGCACAGCTCAAGATCGCTTTAATTTCCAATTCCTCTGGGACGCCGCGTGCTTCAACTCAGCGCTAGAAAAATATTCGGAATCACGCGTGAATGAGGGAGATCACAGATCACAAGAAACCGCGGCGGGATCCGACGAACGTCTTGACCGCAGCTCAAGATAGCTGTAATTTCCACTTCCTCTCTCTGAGGCGGCGCGTGCTTCAAATCAGCGATAGGAAAAGATGCGGAATCACGCGTGAATGAGGGGGATCACAGACCACAAGACACAGCGACAAACAGCGACGGGCCTCGGCGAACGTTTTGATTACAGCTCAAGATCGCTGTCATTTCCACTTCCTCTCTTTGAGGCAGCGCGTGCTTCAAATCAGCGATAGGAAAAGATGCGGAATCATGCGTGAATGATGGAGATCACAGATCACAAGACACAGCGACAAACAGCGACGGGCTTCGGGGAACGTTTTGACCACAGCTCAAGATCACTGTCATTTCCACTTCCTCTCTTTGAGGCGGCGCGTGCTCAAGTCAGTGCTAGGCAATGATGCGGAATCATGCATGAATGAAGCAGATCAAAGATCACAAGAAACAGCGCCGGGCTTCGACGAACGTTTTGACCACAGCTCAAGATCGCTGTCATTTCCGCTTCCTCTCTTTGAGGCGGCGCGTGCTCAAATCAGTGCTAGGCAACGATGCGGAATCATGCATGAATGAACGAGATCAAAGATCACAAGACACAGCGCCGGGCTTCGACGAACGTCTTGAGCACAGCTCAAGATCGCTATAATTTCCAATTCTTCTCTTTGAGGCGGCGCGTGCTTCAAAGCAGCGCTAGGCAATGATGCGGAATGATGCGTGAATGAAGGAAATCACAGATCACAAGACACAGCGACAAACCGCGACGGGCTTCGGGGAACGATTTGACCACAGCTTAATATCGCTGTAATTTCCACTTCCTCTCTTTGAGGCAGCGCGTGCTTCAAATCAGCGCTAGGAAATGATGCGGAATCACGCGTTAATGAGGGAGATCACAGATTACAAGAACCAGCGGCGGGCTTCGGGGAACGTTTTGACCACAGCTCAAGATCACTGTCATTTCCACTTCCTCTCTTTGAGGCGGCGCGTGCTCAAGTCAGTGCTAGGCAATGATGCGGAATCATGCATGAATGAAGCAGATCAAAGATCACAAGACACAGCGCCGGGCTTCGACGAACGTCTTGAGCACAGCTCAAGATCGCTATAATTTCCAATTCTTCTCTTTGAGGCGGCACGTGCTTCAAAGCAGCGCTAGGCAATGATGCGGAATGATGCGTGAATGAAGGAAATCACAGATCACAAGACAGCGACAAACCGCGACGGGCTTCGGGGAACGATTTGACCACAGCTTAATATCGCTGTAATTTCCACTTCCTCTCTTTGAGGCAGCGCGTGCTTCAAATCAGGGCTAGGAAAAGATGCGAATCACGCGTTAATGAGGGAGATCACATATCACAAGAACCAGCGACAAACAGCGACGGGCTTCGGGGAACGTTTTGATTACAGCTCAAGATCGCTGTCATTTCCACTTCCTCTCTTTGAGGCAGCGCGTGCTTCAAATCATAGCTAGGCAATGATGCGGAATGACGCGTGAATGAAGGAGATCAAAGATCACAAGAAACAGCGCCGGGCTTCGACGAACGTCTTGAGCACAGCTCAAGATCGCTGTAATTTCCAATTCTTCTCTTTGAGGCGGCGCGTGCTTCAAGGCAGCGCTAGGTAATGATGCGGAATGATGCGTGAATGAAGGAGATCACAGATCACAAGACACAGCGACAAACAGCGACGGGCTTCGGGGAACGTCTTGACCACAGCTTAAGATCGCTATATTTTCCAATTCCTCTCTTTGAGGCGGCGCGTGCTTCAAATCAGCGATAGGAAAAGATGCGGAATCACGCGTGAATAACGGAGATCACAGATCACAAGAAACAGCGGCGGGCTTCGAGGAACCTCTTGACCACAGCTCAAGATCGCTGTCATTTCCATTTTTGAGGCGGCGCGTGCTTCAAATCAGTGCTAGGCAATGATGCGGAATCGTGCGTGAATGAGGGAGATCACAGGTCACAAGAAACAGCGGCGGGCTTCGAGGAACGTCTTGACCACAGCACAAGATCGCCGCAATTTCCACTTCCTCTCTTTGAGGCAGCGCGTGCTTCAAATCAGCGCTAGGAAATGATGCGCAATCACGCGTTAATGAGGGAGATCACAGATCACAAGAACCAGCGGCGGGCTTCGAGGAACGTCTTGACTACAGCTCAAAATCGCTGTAATTTCCACTACCTCTCTTTGAGGCGGCGCGTGCTTCAAATCAGCGCTAGGCAATGATGCGGAATCACGCGTTAATGACGGAGATCACAGATCACAAGAACCAGCGGCGGGCTTCGAGGAACGTCTTGACCACAGCTCAAGAACGCTGTAATTTCCACTTCCTCTCTTTGTGGCGGCGCATGCTTCAAATCAGCGCTAGGAAAAGAAGCGGAATCACGCGTGAATGAGGGAGACCACAGATTACAAGAAACAGCGGCGGGCTTCGAGGAACGCCTTGACCACAGCTCAAGATCGCTGTCATATCCACTTCCTCGCTTTGAGTCGGCGCCTGCTTCAAATGAGTGCTAGGAAAAGATGCGGAATGACGCGTGAATGAGGGAGATCAAAGATCACAAGAAACAGCGGCGGGCTTCGACGAACGTCTTGACCACAGCTCGAGATCACTGTATTTTTCTCTTCCTCTCTTTGAGGCGGCGCGTGCTTCAAATCATCACTAGGCAATGATGCGGAATCATGTGTGAATGAAGGAGATCACAGATCACAAGAAACAGCGCCAGGTTTCAACGAACGTCTTGACCACAGCTCAAGGTCGCTGTAATTTCCACTTCCTCTCTTTGAGGCGGCGCGTGCTTCAAATCAGCGCTAGGCAATGATGCGGAATCACGAGTGAATGAGGGAGATCACAGATCACAAGAAAAAGCGGCGGGCTTCGATCAACGTCTTGACCACAGATCATGATCGCTGTAATTTCCACTTCCTCTCTTTGAGGCGGCACGTGCTTCAAATTAGCGCTGGGAAATGATGCGGAATCACAAGTGAATGAGGGAGATCACAGATCACAAGAACCAGCGGCGGGCTTCGAGGAACGTCTTGACCACAGCTCAAGATCGCTGTAATTTCCACTTCCTCTCTTTGAGGCGGCGCATGCTTCAAATCAGCGCTAGGCAATGATGCCGAATCACGCCTTAATGACGGATATCACTGATCACAAGAACCAGCGGCGGCCTTCGAGGAACGTCTTGACCACAGCTCAAGAACGCTGTAATTTCCACTTCCTCTCTTTGAGGCGGCACGTGCTTCAAATCAGCGCTAGGAAAAGATGCGGAATCACGCGTGAATGAGGGAGACCACAGATTACAAGAAACAGCGGCGGGCTTCGAGGAACGCCTTGACCACAGCTCAAGATCGCTGTCATATCCACTTCCTCGCTTTGAGTCGGCGCCTGCTTCAAAAGAGTGCTAGGAAAAGATGAGGAATCACGCGTGAATGAGGGAGATCAAAGATCACAAGAAACAGCGGCGGGCTTCGACGAACGTCTTGACCACAGCTCAAGATCGCTGTAATTTCCACTTCCTCTCTTTAGGCGGCGCGTGCTTCAAATCAGCGCTAGGAAAAGATGCGGAATCATGCATGAATGACGGAGATCATGGATCACAAGAAACAGCGGCGGGCTTTGAGGAACGTTTTGACCACAGCACAAGATAGCTGTCATTTCCACTTCCTCTCTTTGAGGCGTCGCGTGCATCAAATCAGCGCTAGGCAATGATGCGGAATCACGCGTGATTGATGCAGATCACAGATCACAATAAACAGCGCCGGGCTTCGACGAACGTCTTAAGCACAGCTCAAGATCGCTATAATTTCCAATTCCTCTGAGACGCCACGTGCTTCAACTCAGCGCTAGAAAAATATTCGGAATCACGCGTGAATGAGGGAGATCACAGATCACAAGAAACCGCGGCGGGATCCGACGAACGTCTTGACCGCAGCTCAAGATAGCTGTAATTTCCACTTCCTCTCTCTGAGGCGGCGCGTGCTTCAAATCAGCGATAGGAAAAGATGCGGAATCACGCGTGAATGAGGGGGATCACAGACCACAAGACACAGCGACAAACAGCGACGGGCTTCGGGGAACGTTTTCATTACAGCTCAAGATCGCTGTCATTTCCACTTCCTCTCTTTGAGGCAGCGCGTGCTTCAAATCAGCGATAGGAAAAGATGCGGAATCATGCGTGAATGATGGAGATCACAGATCACCAGACACAGCGACAAACAGCGACGGGCTTCGGGGAACGTTTTGACCACAGCTCAAGATCACTGTCATTTCCACTTCCTCTCTTTGAGGCGGCGCGTGCTCAAGTCAGTGCTAGGCAATGATGCGGAATCATGCATGAATGAAGCAGATCAAAGATCACAAGAAACAGCGCCGGGCTTCGACGAACGTTTTGACCACAGCTCAAGATCGCTGTCATTTCCGCTTCCTCTCTTTGAGGCGGCGCGTGCTCAAATCAGTGCTAGGCAACGATGCGGAATCATGCATGAATGAACGAGATCAAAGATCACAAGACACAGCGCCGGGCTTCGACGAACGTCTTGAGCACAGCTCAAGATCGCTATAATTTCCAATTCTTCTCTTTGAGGCGGCGCGTGCTTCAAAGCAGCGCTAGGCAATGATGCGGAATGATGCGTGAATGAAGGAAATCACAGATCACAAGACACAGCGACAAACCGCGACGGGCTTCGGGGAACGATTTGACCACAGCTTAATATCGCTGTAATTTCCACTTCCTCTCTTTGAGGCAGCGCGTGCTTCAAATCAGCGCTAGGAAAAGATGCGGAATCACGCGTTAATGAGGGAGATCACAGATCACAAGATACAGCGGCGGGCTTCCAGGAACGCCTTGACCACAGCTCAACATCGCTGTAATTTCAACTTCCTCTCTTTGAGGCAGCGCGTGCTTCAAATCAGCGCTAGGAAATGATGCGGAATCACGCGTTAATGAGGGAGATCACAGATTACAAGAACCAGCGGCGGGCTTCGGGGAACGTTTTGACCACAGCTCAAGATCGCTGTAATTTCCACCTCCTCTCTTTGAGGCGGCGCGTGCTTCAAATCAGCGCTAGGCAATGATGCGCAATCACGCGGTAATGACGGAGATCACAGATCACAAGAACCAGCGGCGGGCTTCGAGGAACGTCTTGACCACAGCTCAAGAATGCTGTAATTTCCACTTCCTCTCTTTGAGGCGGCGCGTGCTTCAAATCAGCGCTAGGAAAAGATGCGGAATCACGCATGAATGAGGGAGACCTCAGATTACAAGAAACAGCGGCGGGCTTCGAGGAACGCCTTGACAACAGCTCAAGATCGCTGTCATATCCACTTCCTCGCTTTGAGTCGGCGCCTGCTTCAAATGAGTGCTAGGAAAAGATGCGGAATCACGCGTGATTGAGGGAGATCAAAGACCACAAGAAACAGCGGCGGGCTTCGACGAACGTCTTGACCACAGCTCAAGATCGCTGTAATTTCCACTTCCTCTCTTTAGTTGGCGCGCGCTTCAAATCAGCGCTAGGAAAAGATGCGAAATCATTCATGGATGACGGAGATTATAGATCACAAGAAACAGCGGCGGGCTTTGAGGAACGTCTTGACCACAGCACAAGATAGATGTCATTTCCACTTCCTCTCTTTGAGGCGTCGCGTGCTTCAAATCAGCGCTAGGCAATGATGCGGAATCACGCGTGATTGATGCAGATCACAGATCACAAAACACAGCGACAAACAGCGACGGGCTTCGGGGAACGTTTTGACAACAGCTCAAGACCGCTGTAATTTCCACTTCCTCTCTTTGAGGCAGGGCGTGCTTCAAGTCAGCGCTAGGAAAAGATGCGGAATCACGAGTGAATGAGGGAGATCACAGATCTCAAAACACAGCGACAAACAGCGACGGGCTTCGGGGAACGTTTTGACAACAGCTCAAGATCGCTGTATTTTCCAATTCCTCTCTTTGAGGCGGCGCGTGCTTCAAATCAGCGATAGGAAAAGATGCGGAATCACGCGTGATTGATGGAGATCACAGATCACAATAAACAGCGCCGGGCTTCGACGAACGTCTTGAGCACTGCTCAAGATCGCTATAATTTCCAATTCCTCTCTTTGAGGCGGCGCGTGCTTCGACGCAGCGCTAGAAAAAGATGCGGAATCACGCGTGAATGAGGGAGATCACAGATCACAAGAAACCGCGGCGGGCTTCGACGAACATCTTGACCACAGCTCAAGATCGCTGTCATTTCCATTTTTGAGGCGGCGCGTGCTTCAAATCAGTGCTAGGCAATGATGCGGAATCGTGCGTGAATGAGGGAGATCACAGGTCACAAGAAACAGCGGCGGGCTTCGAGGAACGTCTTGACCACAGCACAAGATCGCCGCAATTTCCACTTCCTCTCTTTGAGGCAGCGCGTGCTTCAAATCAGCGCTAGGAAATGATGCGCAATCACGCGTTAATGAGGGAGATCACAGATCACAAGAACCAGCGGCGGGCTTCGAGGAACGTCTTGACTACAGCTCAAAATCGCTGTAATTTCCACTACCTCTCTTTGAGGCGGCGCGTGCTTCAAATCAGCGCTAGGCAATGATGCGGAATCACGCGTTAATGACGGAGATCACAGATCACAAGAACCAGCGGCGGGCTTCGAGGAACGTCTTGACCACAGCTCAAGAACGCTGTAATTTCCACTTCCTCTCTTTGTGGCGGCGCATGCTTCAAATCAGCGCTAGGAAAAGAAGCGGAATCACGCGTGAATGAGGGAGACCACAGATTACAAGAAACAGCGGCGGGCTTCGAGGAACGCCTTGACCACAGCTCAAGATCGCTGTCATATCCACTTCCTCGCTTTGAGTCGGCGCCTGCTTCAAATGAGTGCTAGGAAAAGATGCGGAATGACGCGTGAATGAGGGAGATCAAAGATCACAAGAAACAGCGGCGGGCTTCGACGAACGTCTTGACCACAGCTCGAGATCACTGTATTTTTCTCTTCCTCTCTTTGAGGCGGCGCGTGCTTCAAATCATCACTAGGCAATGATGCGGAATCACGAGTGAATGAGGGAGATCACAGATCACAAGAAAAAGCGGCGGGCTTCGATCAACGTCTTGACCACAGATCATGATCGCTGTAATTTCCACTTCCTCTCTTTGAGGCGGCACGTGCTTCAAATTAGCGCTGGGAAATGATGCGGAATCACAAGTGAATGAGGGAGATCACAGATCACAAGAACCAGCGGCGGGCTTCGAGGAACGTCTTGACCACAGCTCAAGATCGCTGTAATTTCCACTTCCTCTCTTTGAGGCGGCGCATGCTTCAAATCAGCGCTAGGCAATGATGCCGAATCACGCCTTAATGACGGATATCACTGATCACAAGAACCAGCGGCGGCCTTCGAGGAACGTCTTGACCACAGCTCAAGAACGCTGTAATTTCCACTTCCTCTCTTTGAGGCGGCACGTGCTTCAAATCAGCGCTAGGAAAAGATGCGGAATCACGCGTGAATGAGGGAGACCACAGATTACAAGAAACAGCGGCGGGCTTCGAGGAACGCCTTGACCACAGCTCAAGATCGCTGTCATATCCACTTCCTCGCTTTGAGTCGGCGCCTGCTTCAAAAGAGTGCTAGGAAAAGATGAGGAATCACGCGTGAATGAGGGAGATCAAAGATCACAAGAAACAGCGGCGGGCTTCGACGAACGTCTTGACCACAGCTCAAGATCGCTGTAATTTCCACTTCCTCTCTTTAGGCGGCGCGTGCTTCAAATCAGCGCTAGGAAAAGATGCGGAATCATGCATGAATGACGGAGATCATGGATCACAAGAAACAGCGGCGGGCTTTGAGGAACGTTTTGACCACAGCACAAGATAGCTGTCATTTCCACTTCCTCTCTTTGAGGCGTCGCGTGCATCAAATCAGCGCTAGGCAATGATGCGGAATCACGCGTGATTGATGCAGATCACAGATCACAATAAACAGCGCCGGGCTTCGACGAACGTCTTAAGCACAGCTCAAGATCGCTATAATTTCCAATTCCTCTGAGACGCCACGTGCTTCAACTCAGCGCTAGAAAAATATTCGGAATCACGCGTGAATGAGGGAGATCACAGATCACAAGAAACCGCGGCGGGATCCGACGAACGTCTTGACCGCAGCTCAAGATAGCTGTAATTTCCACTTCCTCTCTCTGAGGCGGCGCGTGCTTCAAATCAGCGATAGGAAAAGATGCGGAATCACGCGTGAATGAGGGGGATCACAGACCACAAGACACAGCGACAAACAGCGACGGGCTTCGGGGAACGTTTTCATTACAGCTCAAGATCGCTGTCATTTCCACTTCCTCTCTTTGAGGCAGCGCGTGCTTCAAATCAGCGATAGGAAAAGATGCGGAATCATGCGTGAATGATGGAGATCACAGATCACAAGACACAGCGACAAACAGCGACGGGCTTCGGGGAACGTTTTGACCACAGCTCAAGATCACTGTCATTTCCACTTCCTCTCTTTGAGGCGGCGCGTGCTCAAGTCAGTGCTAGGCAATGATGCGGAATCATGCATGAATGAAGCAGATCAAAGATCACAAGAAACAGCGCCGGGCTTCGACGAACGTTTTGACCACAGCTCAAGATCGCTGTCATTTCCGCTTCCTCTCTTTGAGGCGGCGCGTGCTCAAATCAGTGCTAGGCAACGATGCGGAATCATGCATGAATGAACGAGATCAAAGATCACAAGACACAGCGCCGGGCTTCGACGAACGTCTTGAGCACAGCTCAAGATCGCTATAATTTCCAATTCTTCTCTTTGAGGCGGCGCGTGCTTCAAAGCAGCGCTAGGCAATGATGCGGAATGATGCGTGAATGAAGGAAATCACAGATCACAAGACACAGCGACAAACCGCGACGGGCTTCGGGGAACGATTTGACCACAGCTTAATATCGCTGTAATTTCCACTTCCTCTCTTTGAGGCAGCGCGTGCTTCAAATCAGCGCTAGGAAAAGATGCGGAATCACGCGTTAATGAGGGAGATCACAGATCACAAGATACAGCGGCGGGCTTCCAGGAACGCCTTGACCACAGCTCAACATCGCTGTAATTTCAACTTCCTCTCTTTGAGGCAGCGCGTGCTTCAAATCAGCGCTAGGAAATGATGCGGAATCACGCGTTAATGAGGGAGATCACAGATTACAAGAACCAGCGGCGGGCTTCGGGGAACGTTTTGACCACAGCTCAAGATCGCTGTAATTTCCACCTCCTCTCTTTGAGGCGGCGCGTGCTTCAAATCAGCGCTAGGCAATGATGCGCAATCACGCGGTAATGACGGAGATCACAGATCACAAGAACCAGCGGCGGGCTTCGAGGAACGTCTTGACCACAGCTCAAGAATGCTGTAATTTCCACTTCCTCTCTTTGAGGCGGCGCGTGCTTCAAATCAGCGCTAGGAAAAGATGCGGAATCACGCATGAATGAGGGAGACCTCAGATTACAAGAAACAGCGGCGGGCTTCGAGGAACGCCTTGACAACAGCTCAAGATCGCTGTCATATCCACTTCCTCGCTTTGAGTCGGCGCCTGCTTCAAATGAGTGCTAGGAAAAGATGCGGAATCACGCGTGATTGAGGGAGATCAAAGACCACAAGAAACAGCGGCGGGCTTCGACGAACGTCTTGACCACAGCTCAAGATCGCTGTAATTTCCACTTCCTCTCTTTAGGTGGCGCGCGCTTCAAATCAGCGCTAGGAAAAGATGCGAAATCATTCATGGATGACGGAGATTATAGATCACAAGAAACAGCGGCGGGCTTTGAGGAACGTCTTGACCACAGCACAAGATAGATGTCATTTCCACTTCCTCTCTTTGAGGCGTCGCGTGCTTCAAATCAGCGCTAGGCAATGATGCGGAATCACGCGTGATTGATGCAGATCACAGATCACAAAACACAGCGACAAACAGCGACGGGCTTCGGGGAACGTTTTGACAACAGCTCAAGACCGCTGTAATTTCCACTTCCTCTCTTTGAGGCAGGGCGTGCTTCAAGTCAGCGCTAGGAAAAGATGCGGAATCACGAGTGAATGAGGGAGATCACAGATCTCAAAACACAGCGACAAACAGCGACGGGCTTCGGGGAACGTTTTGACAACAGCTCAAGATCGCTGTATTTTCCAATTCCTCTCTTTGAGGCGGCGCGTGCTTCAAATCAGCGATAGGAAAAGATGCGGAATCACGCGTGATTGATGGAGATCACAGATCACAATAAACAGCGCCGGGCTTCGACGAACGTCTTGAGCACTGCTCAAGATCGCTATAATTTCCAATTCCTCTCTTTGAGGCGGCGCGTGCTTCGACGCAGCGCTAGAAAAAGATGCGGAATCACGCGTGAATGAGGGAGATCACAGATCACAAGAAACCGCGGCGGGCTTCGACGAACATCTTGGCCACAGCCCAAGATTGCTGTAATTTCCACTTCCTCTCTTTGAGGCAGCGCGTGCTTCAAATCAGCGCTAGGAAATGATGCGGAATCACGCGTGAATGAGGGAGATCACAGATCACTAGACACAGCGAAAAACAGCGACGGGCTTCGGGGAACGTTTTGACCACAGCTCAAGATCGCTGTCATTTCCACTTCCTCTCTTTGAGGCAGCGCGTGCTTCAAATCAGCGCTAGGAAAAGAGGCGGAATCACGCGTGAATGATGGAGATCACAGATCACTAGACACAGCGACAAACAGCGACGGGCTTCGGAGAACGTTTTGACCACAGCTCAAGATCGCTGTAATTTCCACTTCCTCTCTTTGAGGCGGCGCATGCTTGAAATCAGCGCTAGGCAATGATGCGGAATCATGCGTGAATGAAGATCACAGATCACAAGATACAGCGGCGGGCTTCGACGAACATCTTGGCCATAGCTCAAGATTGCTGTAATTTCTACTTCCTCTCTTTGAGGCAGCGCGTGCTTCAAATTAGCGCTAGGAAAAAATGCGGAATCACGCGTGGATGAGGGAGATCACAGATCACCAGACACAGCGACAAACAGCGACGGGCTTCGGGGAACGTTTTGACCACAGCTCAAGATCGCTGTCATTTCCACTTCCTCTCTTTGAGGCAGCGCGTGCTTCAAATCAGCGCTAGGAAAAGATGCGGAATCACGCGTGAATGAGGGAGATCACAGATCACAAGAAACAGCGGCGGGCTTCAATGAACGTCTTGACCACAGCTCAAGATCGCTGTAATTTCCACTTCCTCTCTTTGAGGCGGCGCGTGCTTCAAATCAGTGCTAGGCAATGATGCGGAATCATGCGTGAATGAACGGGATCAAAGATCACAAGAAACAGCGCCGGGCTTCGACGAACGTCTTGAGCACAGCTCTAGATCGCTATAATTTCCAATTCCTCTCTTTGAGGCGGCGCGTGCTTCAAAGCAGCGCAAGGCAATGATGCGGAATGATGCGTGAATGAAGGAGATCACAGATCACAATTCACAGCGACAAACAGCGGCGGGCTTCGGGGAACGTTTTGACCACAGCTTAAGATCGCTATAATTTCCAATTCCTCTCTTTGAGGCGGCGCGTGCTTCAAATCAGCGCTAGGAAAAGATGCGGAATCACGCGTGAATGATGGAGATCACAGATCACAAGAAACAGCGCCGGGCTTCGACGAACGTCTTGAGCACAGCTCAAGATCGCTATAATTTCCAATTCCTCTCTTTGAGGCGGCGCGTGCTTCGAAGCAGCGCTAGAAAAAGATTCGGAATCACGCGTGAATCAGGGAGATTACAGATCACAAGAAACAATCAATCAATCAATCAATCAATCAATCAATCAATCAATCATTTTATTCAGACATGAACTTGTATGCACAGTATATGCCCACGAGATGAGACAAAAGGAAGAAGCTGCTGGCATTCTTCCTGACGAGGCCTCACCCCGGGTCATACATCAAAGGCAGAAGGGTGGTTACATTCATTAAAACTCAAAAGCTCTTTAGTTCAATTTTCACAGTAGTTGAAAGTTAATGAAGGCACATAGGATAACAAAGAGAAAAGAAAAAGACCAGTAACGCTACAGTTCGCAACACAATAGAAAATATGACAGGAGTGAGGCTATCACTGTAAACACTACATAGCACAAGTATTTGATGGGTCAGTCGTACGCATAAAAAGCATCTTCATTTTCTTTTTGAAATGACAAGTGCTTTTACAAGTTACAGCTTCGTCAATTATGGAAGGATACACATTGCAAACTGCAGAAATTTGGTTATCAATGTGTTCGGTGCCGTAGTTTGTCCGGGCACGACTGGAAATAAAAGAAAAGAAGTGACTCGCAGACTATAGCGTATGTTTCTGTTCACGTACTTGTTTCTGAAAGATGTGATGTCCTGCTTTATTTTATGATAAATATGAACAGCAACTGAAAGCTTAGAGCACAGTGGGAATGGAAGAACATTGAAGGACTGTAATAAGCAGTCACCTGAGGAAGCATTAGGAGAACATGCGCGCAGAGCTCTTTTTTGTAATGATAATAATCTGGCTGTGTCAGTTTTGTTGCAAGTGCCCCAAATTAAATTGCAATACACCAGTTGTGAATGGATGAGGGCAAAATACAACTGCTTTTTAGCCTGTATGGGCAACAAGTACCTGATGCGATTTATCACACCAATAGATCGAGCTACACGCAAACGGACGTGATTTACATGGTCACCCCAGCCTAGGTCACTACGAAAGAATACGCCCAAGAATTACAAGAATACGGATTCAATCAATGTATTGTTGAACTGGAGTTGGATGGGATAGTCTATAGGCCTATTTTTGGGACGGAAAATGATAAACTTTGTTTTCTTAACATTCAATTCCAATCTGTTCACTGCAAGCCACAACATAAGTTCATGTAGCCAGGAATTTTAACCACGCTCGAGTTCACGAAGATCTGAACCGGAAAAGAAAACGTTAGAGTCAACTGCGTACAGAACAATGCTAGAATAAGATAAAATGTTTGCAATATCATTGATGCATAGTGTAAAAAGAAGGGGCCCCAGTATGGATCCTTGAGGAACGCCAAATCTGATTAATTCTGCGTCGGATATGGCATCATTTAGTCGCGTGAACTGAGTGCGATTTGACAAATAGCTTTGTAGTAACCTGTGAGGTGTTCCGCGGATACCATACGTGTATAACTTATGAAGTAGTATGTCGTGCTTGATGTAATCGAAGGCTTCGGAGAAGTCAAGGAAGACACCGACAGTGCAGAGCTTATGTTCGATATTATGGATCAGACTGTTTTTTTATCTCGAGCAGAGCTGCCTGCGTGGATTTTCCGGGCTGAAATCCGTATTGCTCCTTGCAGATGATATTGTTGGAATGCAGGAATTTGTATACCCTCGTGAAGATCACTCGCTCAGCAACTTTGGAGAACAAAGGCAGTATAGATATCGGACGGTAGTTATTAGGATCATTTTTGTTGCCTCCTTTGAAAATTACTGTAACACGGGCAGACTTCATTTTATCCGGGAACTCTCCTGTAAGAAGCATTTGATTACAAATATGCGCAAGAGGAAGGGCAATAATCTTAGCAGCAGCTTTTATTGCGAGTGCAGTAATGCCGTCTGGGCCAGGAGAGCATGTATTACGAAGTGAGTTTATAATGGAAAGAATTTCATATTCAGAAGTGGGGGATAAAAATATTGAATGTTCACAAGCTGGGACCAAACAGGAATCGACTGATTTTACAGCTAAGGGAAGATTATACCAAGTACAATTTCCTACATTTAAAAAATGGGCATTCAGCTTATTGGCGAGAGAGACACCGCTATACATTACTCCATTGATTTGCATTTCCGAAGGAAGAGCGTGCTGCTTCTTTCCAATGAGTTTATTAATGCTTTGCCACAGTGATCTAGTGTTTTGCATTGATGAAAACTTTAGGCGATAAGAAAGCGACTTTGCCTTTTTTAAGTCAAGGTTTAGTTTATTTCGAAACTCTTTAAATTCCTTAAAATCGTCTTGATTGCGTGTGTCAAGAAATCGTGCAAATAAGCCATTTTTTTGTTTAATACGCTTCAGAAGGTCACCAGAGATCCACTCTTTTCTTGCTTTCCTACATTTCCTGACTTCTACAACTGGAAAGGCTTTGTCGAACGCATCCAGTGTATTCTCAAGGAAGATGTTATACGCGGCAGATGGGTTTTCTGTTTTTAATACTTCATCCATGCCAGTTTCAGACAGAAGAAAACAAAATTTATCAATGTTCTTTTGGTCATATGTCTTGCGTATAAAGACAGAAGTATCTGGTACCTTCGCACATGAAAAAAGTGCAAAAAAGGGAAGGTGATCGCTTATTCCCGAAGAGAAAACACCAGAATTGGTATTGCAGGGTGAAAAGACTGTGAAACATACATCGAGTAAGGTTTCCGATTGACAACTTATTCGAGTGGGCGCATCAATGATGTTGTCACAGCCATAAGATAACATCATTTCCATTAATCTGATTTGTGTTGGATTAACATTCATGATATCAATATTCAGGTCACCTAGTAATACAACGTGCATTTTTTGGTGACTGGTAAATTCCAAAAAAGGTTCAACAAACTGGAAAAACACATCCACATCACTGTGAGGGGGACGATACACCACCATTATAGCTATATTATAATACCGGATGGTAACAACTTCAAAATTGTCAGTCACCAGTGAGTAGTTGTTCAGTACGTCAAAATGCAGGCGCCTCTTTATGAACAGGGATACTCCCCCTCCTCGTTTATTTACCCTGAACTGAGATACGTTTTCATACCCTGCCAGGGGGATAACATCCTCCTGACAGCTAAACCAAGTTTCCGTAAACGCTAGGAAATCAAATTTGTGCGATAAAGTTTCTATTTCGCCTTCGATGTGCTCCATTATATTTTTCAAACTCTGAGCGTTTAAATGATAGATAGATAAAGACTTATCTACAGAGTACCTAGCATTAGTGAGCAAGTCTTTAAATGTATTCGTATTGTAGTAGGGCATGGTGACAAAAAGCGGATCTTCGTATAAAGTGCGTATACGAGATCAGACTACACTAGCATAGCCAAGTCTTCCTCGCACCCAATCCTGATGGCCTTTGCCCCTGCTTC
Source organism: Amblyomma americanum (assembly GCA_030143305.2). Taxonomy (NCBI): domain Eukaryota; kingdom Metazoa; phylum Arthropoda; class Arachnida; order Ixodida; family Ixodidae; genus Amblyomma; species Amblyomma americanum. The sequence continues at coordinate 76,592 of JARKHS020007874.1, read as the reverse complement.
CTTTCGAATGTAGACCTTCCCTTCCTTTGTCCAGACAAATTCGTACCTTTTTTCTTTGGCGGCGGATTTTGCAAGCCACAGCAGTTTCTTATTCAAGACAGTCAGGTTGTCAACAAAATAGACACCGTCCTTGAGGCCTGCACGCTTAGCCATCCAGTTTGTTTTTGTCAATCTTTTCGCAAACCTGATCAATACAGGCGGTACAGTGTCTGGTCGAGCGGACAGACGGTGTAATCCCTCAATATCGCTCTCCGTGAGGCAAGGCAAATCGAGCTGATTGGCAAGGTCGTTCACTTTTTCCAGCAAGGTTTCATTTGCTGAGAGGGACAATCCTCGAATTTCCATATTTTGGCAACGACTGTATCGTTCCATATCATTCAATTCAAGTTTCAACTTTCCAATGTCTTCTGCGTCCTGTTTCTTTTCAATTTCGTCGACCCTCTTGCGAATATCATCGATTTCTTTCTCATGCCTTTCAGACGTTAGTAGCAGCTGATCATATGCATCTGACATGTGTTGCACAGACGCTTCAATGCTGGTCACAGTTTGTTTTAAGGATGATAAATCATCCACCCTAGCTGTAAGAGCGACTAAGGCTTTGCTTATTTCAGCAAGGTGCTGAGCCAAAATTGGGGAGGGAGAACCTGAGAGCTGTCTTTCATCGGTGCGGGATTTTGATAATCGACATACCGGGCATCTCAAGGTTTTTCTTGCCTCAATGTTTTTCTTTTTATACGCCTGCTCACTAACACCCGCACATTTGCCTAGATGGTAATACTGGCAACACTCAGCGCATTGCATCATTTCTTCCCCTTCTTGAAAAACTTATAACAGGAAAGGCACGTATCATCAGGCAAAGTTCCCATGACTATGAATCAGCTAAGAGCGTACAGTACGGCTCCACGACACAAAGACAGAAACAGTGCGGTGGAAGCAACGGCAGCGGCAGTGACAGAAGAAAGTACAGTGAAGCAAAACCAACCTGTAACACGAAGGTAGGTTTGTAAAGTTGCTCGTCGATAGCCGCTGCCGCCACCGCTGCTGCCAAGCGTGTGAAAGGGTTGCTGCAGGGCACACGGGCTTTTGTAGGCAGCACAGGCGCTGTAGTCCGCTTGTTGGGATCCGACGAACGTCTTGACCACAGCTCAAGATAGCTGTAATTTCTACTTCCTCTCTTTGAGGCGGCGCGTGCTTCAAATTAGCGATAGGAAAATATGCGGAATCGCACGTGAATAACGGAGATCACAGATCACAAGAAACAGCGCCGGGCTTCGATGAACGCCTTCACCACAGCTCAAAATCGCTGTAATTTCCACTTCCTCTCTTTGAGGAGGCGCGTGCTTCAAATCAGTGCTAGGCAATGATGCGTAATCATGCGTGAATGAGGGAGATCACAGAGCACAAGAAACAGCAGCGGGCTTCGAGGAACCTCTTGACCACAGCTCAAGATCGCTGTTATTTCCATTTTTGAGGCGGCGCGTGCTTCAAATCACTGCTAGGCAATGATGCGGAATCGTGCGTGAATGACGAGAGATCACAGGTCACAAGAAACAGCGGTGGGCTTCGAGGAACGTCTTGACCACAGCACAAGATTGCTGTAATTTCCACTTCCTCTCTTTGAGGCAGGGCGTGCTTCAAATCAGCGCTAGGAAAAGATGCGGAATCAGGCGTGAATGAGGGAGATCACAGATCACAAGACACAGCGACAAACAGCGCCGGGCTTCGCTGAAAGTTTTGACCACAGCTCAAGATCGCTGTAAATTCCACTTCCTCTCTTTGAGGCGGCGCGCGCTTCAAATCAGCGCTAGGCAATGATGCGGAATCATGCGTGAATGAGGGAGATCATAGATCACAAGAAACAGCGGCGGGCTTTGAGGAACGCTTTGACCACAGCTCAAGATCGCTGTAATTTCCACTTCCTCTCTTTGAGGCGGCGCGTGCTTCAAATCAGCGCTAGGAAAAGATGCGGAATCATGCGTGAATGAGGGAGATCATAGATCACAAGAAACAGCGGTGGGCTTTGAGGAACGCCTTGACCACAGCTCAAGATCGCTGTAATTTCCACTTCCTCTCTTTGAGGCGGCGCGTGCTTCAAATCAGCGCTAGGAAAAGATGCGGAATCATGCATGAATGAAGCAGATCACAGATCACAAGATACAGCGGCGGGCTTCGAGGAACGCCATGACCACAGCTCAAGATCACTGTAATTTCCACTTCCTCTCTTTGAGGCGGCGCATGCTTCAAATCAGAGCTCGGCAAAGATGCGGAATCATGCGTGAATGAAGGAGATCACAGATCACAAGATACAGCGGCGGGCTTCGACGAACATCATGGCGATAGCTCAAGATTGCTGTAATTTCGACTTCCTCTCTTTGAGGCAGCGCGTGCTTCAAATCAGCGCTAGGAAAAGATGCGGAATCACGAGTGAATGAGGGAGATCACAGATCACAAAACACAGCGACAAACAGCGACGGGCTTCGGGGAACGTTTTGACAACAGCTCAAGACCGCTGTAATTTCCACTTCCTCTCTTTGAGGCAGCGCGTGCTTCAAATCAGCGCTAGGAAAAGATGCGGAATCACGCGTGAATGAGGGAGATCGCAGATCACAAGACACAGCGACAAACAGCGACGGGCTTCGGGGAACGTTTTGACCACAGCTCAAGATCGCTGTAATTTCCACTTCCTCTCTTTGAGGCGGCGCGTGCTTCAAATCAGCGCTAGGAAAAGATGCGGAATCATGCATGAATGACGGAGATCACAGATCACAAGACACAGCGGCAGACTTCGAGGAACGCCATGACCACGGCTCAAGATCACTGTAATTTCCACTTCCTCTCTTTGAGGCGGCGCATGCTTCAAATCAGAGCTCGGCAAAGATGCGGAATCATGCGTGAATGAAGGAGATCACAGATCACAAGATACAGCGGCGGGCTTCGACGAACATCATGGCCATAGCTCAAGATTGCTGTAATTTCGACTTCCTCTCTTTGAGGCAGCGCGTGCTTCAAATCAGCGCTAGGAAAAGATGCGGAATCACGAGTGAATGAGGGAGATCACAGATCACAAAACAAAGCGACAAACAGCGACGGGCTTCGGTGAACGTTTTGACCACAGCTCAAGATCGCTGTCATATCCACTTCCTCGCTTTGAGGCGGCGCCTGCTTCAAATGAGTGCTAGGAAAAGATGAGGAATCATGCGTGAATGAAGGAGATCACAGATCACAAGAAACAGCGGCGGGCTTCGACGAACATCTTGGCCATAGCTCAAGACCGCTGTAATTTCCACTTCCTCTCTTTGAGGCAGCGCGTGCTTCAAATCAGCGCTAGGAAAAGATGCGGAATCGCGCGTGAATGAGGGAGATCACAGATCACAAGACACAGCGACAAACAGCGACGGGCTTCGGGGAACGTTTTGACCACAGCTCAAGATCGCTGTCATATCCACTTCCTCGCTTTGAGGCGGCGCCTGCTTCAAATGAGTGCTAGGAAAAGATGCGGAATCATGCGTGAATGAAGGAGATCACAGATCACAAGAAACAGCGGCGGGCTTCGACGAACATCATGGCCATAGCTCAAGACCGCTGTAATTTCCACTTCCTCTCTTTGAGGCAGCGCGTGCTTCAAATCAGCGCTAGGAAAAGATGCGGAATCACGCGTGAATGAGGGAGATCACAGATCACAAGACACAGCGACAAACAGCGACGGGCTTCGGGGAACGTTTTGACCACAGCTCAAGATCGCTGTCATATCCACTTCCTCGCTTTGAGGCGGCGCCTGCTTCAAATGAGTGCTAGGAAAAGATGCGGAATCATGCGTGAATGAAGGAGATCACAGATCACAAGAAACAGCGGCGGGCTTCGACGAACATCTTGGCCATAGCTCAAGACCGCTGTAATTTCCACTTCCTCTCTTTGAGGCAGCGCGTGCTTCAAATCAGCGCTAGGAAAAGATGCGGAATCACGCGTGAATGAGGGAGATCACAGATCACAAGACACAGCGACAAACAGCGACGGGCTTCGGGGAACGTTTTGACCACAGCTCAAGATCGCTGTCATATCCACTTCCTCGCTTTGAGGCGGCGCCTGCTTCAAATGAATGCTAGGAAAAGATGCGGAATCATGTGTGAATGAAGGAGATCACAGATCACAAGAAACAGCGGCGGGCTTCGACGAACATCTTGGCCATAGCTCAAGACCGCTGTAATTTTCACTTCCTCTCTTTGAGGCAGCGCGTGCTTCAAATCAGCGCTAGGAAAAGATGCGGAATCACGCGTGAATGAGGGAGATCAGAGATCACAAGACACAGCGACAAACAGCGACGGGCTTCGGGGAACGTTTTGACCACAGCTCAAGATCGCTGTCATATCCACTTCCTCGCTTTGAGGCGGCGCCTGCTTCAAATGAGTGCAAGGAAAAGATGCGGAATCATGCGTGAATGAAGGAGATCACAGATCACAAGAAACAGCGGCGGGCTTCGACGAACATCATGGCCATAGCTCAAGACCGCTGTAATTTCCACTTCCTCTCTTTGAGGCAGCGCGTGCTTCAAATCAGCGCTAGGAAAAGATGCGGAATCACGCGTGAATGAGGGAGATCACAGATCACAAGACACAGCGACAAACAGCGACGGGCTTCGGGGAACGTTTTGACCACAGCTCAAGATCGCTGTCATATCCACTTCCTCGCTTTGAGGCGGCGCCTGCTTCAAATTTATTTATTATCAATACCTCAAATGCCCCAGGAATGGGGTATTACATGAGGGATGGGCTGAGTGTGTCACTAATGGGAGATTGGATGGCAGCCTTGAAGTGCAGCGGATCGGAATGGTGCACGGAGTCGAATGGCAGGCCGTTCCAGTCTCGAGCAGTTTGCACGAAGAATGAGCGAAGATGAGCTGTAGTCTGTGCTGGGGGAGGGCAGACTGTTTTGGGATGGTTGGTGCGGCTTGATAAGCGATGAGCTGGCAGGATAGCTGAAACATCAAGTTGGCTGTGATAAAATTTATGAAAGAGGCAGAGCCGAAAGATGCAACGTCTGGACTCGAGATTAGTAAGATTAGCCTCAGATTTAAGTGCAGTGAAGCTGATGTGATACAAGTACTCCGAAAAAATAAATCTAGCTGCGCGATTCTGAACTGATTCGAGGGTGTTTGAAAGGTTAGATTGATGAGGGTCCCAGACTGAGCATGCGTACTCCAACTTTGGCCGGACAAATGTGAGGTATGTTAACGTTTTAATAGAAGCAGAAGCGAGTCGCAAGTTCCTACGGAGGAAGCCAAGAGTGCGATTGGCTTCGTTTGTTATGTTTGTTATGTGCGCTGACCAATTAGGTGTGTTAGAAAATGTGATGCCGAGATATTTATACGATTGAACAGATGCTATTTCAGATGCACTAATTTCGTACTTGAAGGGTTGATAGTTTTGACGCCGATGGAAAGAAAGCAATGACGTTTTGTTAGTGTTTAAGGACATTAACCAAGTGTTGCACCGAGGCTTCAACACGTTTAAGGTCGTCTTGAAGTAAGCGAGAGTCCGAGGTGTTATGGATGGGGCGGTAGATTACACAGTCGTCTGCAAATAGGCGGATATGAGAAGTGATATTATTAGGCAGGTCGTTAATATAGATTAGAAAAAGCAAAGGCCCAAGCACAGTGCCTTGGGGGACACCGGAAAGGACCGGGGAGCAAGATGACGAAAGTTTATTAGCATACACAAATTGTTGCCGGTTAGTGAGAAAATTGCGTATCCAATCTAATACAAGGGGGTTAATGTGTAAGCTTGAAAGTTTAAGTAGAAGTCTTTGATGGGGAACCTTGTCGAATGCCTTTTCAAAATCCAAAAAGAGAGCGTCCACCGGAATGTTTAAATCGAGATTAGAGCTTATGTCGTTAATGAATAAAGCGAGTTGAGTATCACATGATAGCCCTTTGCGAAACCCATGCTGATTAGAATGAAAAAAAGTGACAGATATCAGGAATTTTACTATGTGAGAGTAAAGCACATGCTCCATTAGTTTTGAACAAACGCTAGTTAGTGAAATGGGACGATAACTAGAACATAAAGCTGGAGGACCTTTTTTCGGGACTGGAACAACCTTGCCTACTCTCCAATCTTCCGACACCACTCCTGATGACAATGATTGCTGGAAAATATGGCATAAAATCACACTGACAGTGTTTTTCGTATGTTTTAGTACCTTGGTGTTAATGCCATCGACACCTGCAGAAGATGAAAGCCTTAATGAGTCAATGATTTTCACAATACCGGGAGGATTAAAAGTGATCTCAGGCATAACAGTGTGATCGTAATGGGGAAAATCTGGTAAATTGTTAGCAGGTTCTTGTGTGAAAACAGAAGTGAATGCACGGTTTAGTTCTTCGGCTGTTTGACTTGCAGGAATCGGGCGATTGCAGTGATCGTGTAATTGTAATGGTTGCGAGCGTTTAGGGTTTATAGTGCTCCAAAATTTTTTAGGGTCATTTTTTAACATGGTTGGCAAAACTGATGAATAGAAAATACGCTTTGTTTTGTTAGCAAGTGACTCAAACTCCTTTTCCGCAGTGTAATACTTTTTCCATGAGCATTCGTTGTTAATTCGTTTAGCAGTGCGAAAGAGTCTTTTCTTTATGTTGTTGAGACGTTTCAGCGTGCGGTTGAACCATGGCGATGATTGTTTATCGGTTACAGTGATAGTGGGTATGTACGTCTTTATCAGCTCATGCATTTTATCCTTGAAAAGTAACCAGTTAGTCTCAGCGGAACGTTTAGAAAGGTCCTCAAGAAGCCAGACGGAAAATTCCTCAAGTGCAGTATTGATTGCGGAATAGTTTCCTTTGTCATATAATGTTATTGTTTTCATTATTGTTGTTGTACCCGGTAGATGGCAATGAAACGAACCGTGCATGATGGAATGGTCACTAAGACCTGGTAAAGATGTGAGCGAAGAGAGCTTATCGGAGTCAGAGGTAAGGATCAGATCGAGTGTATTAGACGAATTGCTGCTATGACGTGTTGGTTGGGCGACTACTTGCGTTAGTCCAAAGGTTAGACACGTGTTTACGAAGTCACTTTCAATGTTATTCTTTGATTGTGTTTTGGCGAGATTAGACCAGGTAATAGCGGGAAAGTTAAAGTCTCCGAACAGCAGAATAGGTGACTGACGGTGCGTTGCAGTTACGCATTGAAGAACTGCGTGGAATTCGGCGACAAAAGAAGCGTTGGCGTCGGGGGGCGATAACAGGCGCCGATTATTATAGGCGGGTAAGAGGCATTGGAAATAACAAATATAATTTCTAGGGGCGATGATATCTTTAATTCGATGCATTGGAGATTTCGGTGGGCTGCTATCAGTACGCCACCCCCACGCTTGTCGGTTCGATCGCGCCGGAAAATATTTAAGTCGGAAGAAAGCGAAAGAATTTCAGAGTCGGTGATTGATGATGTGAGCCACGTCTCGGTAAGAACAACAAGGTTAGACTCTGTTGTGTGAATTATATTGCTGAGAGGATCAAGTTTAGGCAAGAGGCTTCTGATATTAGTATATATAAAGGATAAGTAAGAACGGCTAGGTTTCAGACAAGTGTTTCCTACGTGTGTAAAGGGTGGGGGACAACCATCTGATTACTGCGGTCGAAAGTGTAAGTTTTCTTTGCGATGGTTAGTTTGTCATGTCTGAGTTTGAATTTAGTTTCTTCCTGTGCCTTCGCGAATTCCACAAGGCGCTTTCTAGCGGCAAGAGTACTTGGGCAGTAGTCCTCAGAAATACTGTAACTTGTGCCTTTCAGTTTTTTGGCACATGAAAGAACCTTTTCTTTAACCTTAAAATGCGCAAATTTAACAATTATTGGTCGGTTTCGGTCCGCCCCAAACTTTCCCAGCCTGTGAGCTCTCTCGATATCTAGGGGAGCAAGAGTGGTGTCTAACTGCTCGCTGCAGTGTTGGATAATAAGGGCCTCTGACTGCGCCCACGTTTCCCGTTCGTCATCTTTATGGCCAAAAAAAACCAGGTTTGATCTGCGCGACCTGTCGTCCGAATCATCAAGTCTGCTTTTAATAGCAGCAACCTGCTCAGAGTTCTGTTTTGAGAGCGCCTGTACTTCGTTCACTTGTTTCTTTACAGCTGTTATGGATGAACAGTCGGCTTCAATTTTTCCAGTCGGTTTTTAATTTCTTCAAATGCTTTGTCACTTTGGGAAAGCCTGACGCGGATAGCCTTCATTTCTGCGAGAAGTGAGGCTTGGCCGGCTCGGATTTCGTCCAGTGCTTCGAAAATGCCATTTTCACCGGAACGAATGGTGGGGGGACCGGTGTTTAGCTCAATATCGCCTGATAAGATTAGTAACTGCTTTATGACATGGTAACAATCAGAGGCAATATGAATGCAACACATTGGGCTTGGCAGCACCAGTAAACCAGCATACAGCGTGCGTCGCGCAAATAAGCAGTATTGAGAATTTACCTGCAGCAAGAACAAGCGTCGAAGGTGAGAAGCGGTCGTCATGGTTGGGGTGCTGCCAAGCCCATAGAGCTCGGCGGTGGCTAGTGTCGCGTTTATACATCGGTCAGGTGGGGAGGAGGTTGATCGCTGGCGAATCATCATCGGAAATAGCGGTGATAGACAGGGGGCGTTTCCATCCGGTGGTGGTGCCGGGCACTGGCGCAACGCTGTCGCTGACGTGGGGGTGGCGGGCGTGATGCAGTGCTGCCGCACATGTTGGGCACCGCGCCGTTCCGGCGTCCAGGCCGGCATCCATGAGGGCCTTCCGGCATCCTTCCAGTCGTCGCAGTGGGCGTCGCAGCGTAAAAGGCAGATGGACACCTGCAGCAAGAACAAGCGTCGAAGGTGAGAAGCGGTCGTCATGGTTGGGGTGCTGCCAAGTGCTAGGAAAAGATGCGGAATCATGCGTGAATAAGGGAGATCACAGATCACAAGAAACAGCGGCGGGCTTCGACGAACATCTTGGCCACAGCTCAAGATAGCTGTAATTTCCACTTACTCTCTTTGAGGCAGCGCGTGCTTCAAATCAGCGCTAGGAAAAGATGCGGAATCACGCGTGGATGAGGGAGATCACAGATCACTAGACACAGCGACAAACAGCGACGGGCTTCGGGAACGTTTTGACCACAGCTCAAGATCGCTGTCATTTCCACTTCCTCTCTTTGAGGCAGCGCGTGCTTCAAATCAGCGCTAGGAAAAGATGCGAAATCACGCGTGAATGAGGGAGATCACAGATCACTAGACACAGCGACAAACAGCGACGGGCTTCGGGGAACGTTTTGACCACAGCTCAAGATCGCTGTCATTTCCACTTCCTCTCTTTGAGGCTGCGCGTGCTCAAATCAGTGCTAGGCAATGATGCGGAATCATGCATGAATGAACGAGATCAAAGATCACAAGAAACAGCGCCTGGCTTCGACGAACGTCTTGAGCACGGCTCTAGATCGCTATAATTTCCAATTCCTCTCTTTGAGGCGGCGCGTGCTTCAAAGCAGCGCTAGGCAATGGTGCGGAATGATGCGTGAATGAAGGAGATAACTGATCACAATTCACAGCGAGAAACAGCGACGGGCTTCGGGGAACGTTTTGACCACAGCTTAAGATCGCTATAATTTCCAATTCCTCTCTTTGAGGCGGCGCGTGCTTCGAAGCAGAGCTAGAAAAAGATGCGGAATCACGCGTGAGTGAGGGAGATCACAGATCACAAGAAACCGCGGCGGGATCCGACGAACATCTTGGCCACAGCTCAAGATCGCTGTAATTTCCACTTCCTCTCTTTGAGGCAGCGCGTGCTTCAAATCAGCGATAGGAAAAGATGCGGAATCACGCGTGAATGAGGGAGATCAAAGATCACAAGAAACAGTGGCAGGCTTCGAGGAACGCCCTGACCACAGCTCAAGATCGCTGTAATTTCCAATTCCTCTATTTGAGGCGGCGCGTGCTTCAAAGCAGCGCTAGGCAATGATGCGGAATGATGCGTGAATGAAGGAGATCACAGATCACAAGACACAGCGACAAACAGCGACGGGCTTGGGGAACGTTTTGGCCACAGCTCAAGATCGCTGTCATTTCCACTTCCTCTCTTTGAGGCGGCGCGTGCTCAAATCAGTGCTAGGCAATGATGCGGAATCATGCATGAATGAAGCAGATCAAAGATCACAAGAAACAGCGCCGGGCTTCGACGAACGTTTTGACCACAGCTCACGTCATTTCCACTTCCTCTCTTTGAGACGGCGCGTGCTCAAATCAGTGCTAGGCAACGACGCGGAATCATGCATGAATGCACGAGATCAAAGATCAGAAGACACAGCGCCGGGCTTCGACGAACGTCTTGAGCACAGCTCAAGATCGCTATAATTTCCAATTCCTCTTTTTGAGGCGGCGCGTGCTTCAAAGCAGCGCTAGGCAATGATACGGAATGATGCGTGAATGAATGAGATCACAGATCACAAGACACAGCGACAAACCGCGACGGGCTTAGGGGAACGTTTTGACCACAGCTCAAGATCGCTGTTATTTCCACTTGCTCTCTTTCAGGCAGCGCGTGCTTCAAATCAGCGCTAGGAAAAGATGCGGAATCATGCATGAATGAAGGAGATCTAAGATCACAAGAAACAGCGCCGGGCTTCGACGAACGTCTTGAGCACAGCTCAAGATCGCTATAATTTTCAATTGCTCTCTTTGAGGCGGCGCGTGCTTCAAAGCAGCGCTAGGCAATGATGCGGAATGATGCGTGAATGAAGGAGATCACAGATCACAAGACACAGCGACAAACCGCGACGGGCTTCGGGAAACGTTTTCACCACAGCTTAAGATCGCTGTAATTTCCACTTCCTCTCTTTGAGGCAGCGCGTGCTACAAATCAGCGCTAGGAAAAGATGCGGAGTCATGCGGGAATGAGGGAGATCACAGATCACAAAAACCAGCGGCGGGCTTCGAGGAACGCCTTGACCACAGCTCAAGATCACTGTAATTTCCCCTTCCTCTCTTTGAGGCAGCGCGTGCTTCAAATACGCGCTAGGAAATGATGCGGAATCAGGCGTTAATGAGGGAGATCACAGATCACAAGAACCAGCGGCGGGATTCGAGGAACGTCTTGACCACAGCTCAAAATCGCTGTAATTTCCACTTCCTCTCTTTGAGGCGGCGCGTGCTCAAATCAGCGCTAGGCAATGATGCGGAATCATGCGTGAATGAAGGAGATCACAGATCACAAGATACAGCGGCGGGATTCGACGAACATCTTGGCCATAGCTCAAGATTGCTGTAATTTCCACTTCCTTTCTTTGAGGCAGCGCGTGCTTCAAATCAGCGCTAGGAAAAGATGCGGAATCACGCGTGAATGAGGGAGATCACAGATCACAATACACAGCGATAAACAGCGACGGGCTTCGGGAAACGTTTCGACCACAGCTCAAGATCGCTGTAATTTCCACTTCCTCTCTTTGAGGAAGCGCGTGCTTCAAATCAGCGATAGGAAAAGATGCGGAATCACGCGTGAATGAGGGAGATCACAGATCACAAGACACAGCGACAAACAGCGACAGGCTTCGGGGAACGTTTTGACCACAGCTTAAGATCGCTGTCATTTCCACTTCCTCTCTTTGAGGCGGCGCGTGCTTCAAATCAGAGCTAGGTAATGATGCGGAATGACGCGTGAATGAAGGAGATCAAAGATCACAAGAAAACGCCGGGCTTCGACGAACGTTTTGACCACAGCTCAAGATCGCTGTCATTTCCGCTTCCTCTCTTTGACGCGGCGCGTGCACAAATCAGTGCTAGGCAACGATGCGGAATCATGCATGCATGAACGAGATCAAAGATCACAAGACACAGCGCCGGGCTTCGACGAACGTCTTGAGCACAGCTCAAGATCGCTATAATTTCCACTTCCTCTCTTTGAGGCAGCGCGTGCTTCAAATCAGCGCTAGGAAAAGATGCGGAATCATGCAGGAATGAAGGAGATCAAACATCACAAGAAACAGCGCCGGGCTTCGAGGAACGCCTTGACCACAGCTCAACATCGCTGTAATTTCAACTTCCTCTCTTTGAGGCTGCGCGTGCTTCAAATCAGCGCCAGTAAATGATGCGGAATCACGCGTTAATGAGGGAGATCACAGATCACAAGAACCAGCGGCGGGCTTCGGGGAACGCCTTGACCACAGCTCAAGATCGCTGTCATATCCACTTCCTCGCTTTGAGTCGGCGCCTGCTTCAAATGAGTGCTAGGAAAAGATGCGGAATCACGCGTGAATGAGGGAGATCAAAGATCACAAGAAACAGCGGTTGGATCCGACGAACGTCTTGACCGCAGCTCAAGATAGCAGTAATTTCCACTTCCTCTCTCTGAGGCGGCGCGTGCTTCAAATCAGCGATAGGAAAAGATGCGGAATCACGCGTGAATGAGGGGATCACAGACCACAAGACACAGCGACAAACAGCGACGGGCTTCGGGGAACGTTTTGATTACAGCTCAAGATCGCTGTCATTTCCACTTCCTCTCTTTGAGGCAGCGCGTGCTTCAAATCAGCGATAGGAAAAGATGCGGAATCATGCGTGAATGATGGAGATCACAGATCACAAGACACAGCGACAAACAGCGACGGGCTTCGGGGAACGTTTTGACCACAGCTCAAGATCACTGTCATTTCCACTTCCTCTCTTTGAGGCGGCGCGTGCTCAAGTCAGTGCTAGGCAATGATGCGGAATCATGCATGAATGAAGCAGATCAAAGATCACAAGAAACAGCGCCGGGCTTCGACGAACGTTTTGACCACAGCTCAAGATCGCTGTCATTTCCGCTTCCTCTCTTTGAGGCGGCGCGTGCTCAAATCAGAGCTAGGCAACGATGCGGAATCATGCATGAATGAACGAGATCAAAGATCACAAGACACAGCGCCGGGCTTCGACGAACGTCTTGAGCACAGCTCAAGATCGCTATAATTTCCAATTCTTCTCTTTGAGGCGGCGCGTGCTTCAAAGCAGCGCTAGGCAATGATGCGGAATGATGCGTGAATGAAGGAAATCACAGATCACAAGACACAGCCACAAACCGCGACGGGCTTCGGGGAACGATTTGACCACAGCTTAATATCGCTGTAATTTCCACTTCCTCTCTTTGAGGCAGCGCGTGCTTCAAATCAGCGCGAGGAAAAGATGCGGAATCGCGCGTTAATGAGGGAGATCACAGATCACAAGATACAGCGGCGGGCTTCGAGGAACGCCTTGACCACAGCTCAACAACGCTGTAATTTCAACCTCCTCTCTTTGAGGCAGCGCGTGCTTCAAATCAGCGCTAGGAAATGATGCGGAATCACGCGTTAATGAGGGAGATCACAGATCACAAGAACCAGCGGCGGGCTTCGGGGAACGTTTTGACCACAGCTCAAGATCGCTGTAATTTCCACCTCCTCTCTTTGAGGCGGCGCGTGCTTCAAATCAGCGCTAGGCAATGATGCGGAATCACGCGTTAATGACGGAGATCACAGATCACAAGAACCAGCGGCGGGCTTCGAGGAACGTCTTGACCACAGCTCAAGATCGCTGTAATTTCCACTTCCTCTCTTTAGGCGGCGCGCGCTTCAAATCAGCGCTGGGAAAAGATGCGAAATCATGCATGAATGACGGAGATCATAGATCACAAGAAACAGCGGCGGGCTTTGAGGAACGTCTTGACCACAGCACAAGATAGATGTCATTTCTTTTCCTCTCTTTGAGGCGTCGCGTGCTTCAAATCAGCGCTAGGCAATGATGCGGAATCACGCGTGATTGATGCAGATCACAGATCACAACAGCGCCGGGCTTCGACGAACGTCTTAAGCACAGCTCAAGATCGCTATAATTTCCAATTCCTCTGAGGCGGCGCGTGCTTCAACTCAGCGCTAGAAAAATATGCGGAATCACGCGTGAATGAGGGAGATCACAGATCACAAGAAACCGCGGCGGGATCCGACGAACGTCTTGACCGCAGCTCAAGATAGCTGTAATTTCCACCTCCTCTCTCTGAGGCGGCGCGTGCTTCAAATCAGCGATAGGAAAAGATGCGGAATCACGCGTGAATGAGGGGGATCACAGACCACAAGACACAGCGACAAACAGCGACGGGCTTCGGGGAACGTTTTGATTACAGCTCAAGATCGCTGTCATTTCCACTTCCTCTCTTTGAAGCAGCGCGTGCTTCAAATAATAGCTAGGCAATGATGCGGAATGACGCGTGAATGAAGGAGATCAAAGATCACAAGAAACAGCGCCGGGCTTCGACGAACGTCTTGAGCACAGCTCAAGATCGCTGTAATTTCCAATTCCTCTCTTTGAGGCGGCGTGTGCTTCAAAGCAGCGCTAGGCAATGATGCGGAATGATGCGTGAATGAAGGAGATCACAGACACAAGACACAGCGACAAACAGCGACGGGCTTCGGGGAACGTTTTGACCACAGCTTAAGATCGCTATATTTTCCAATTCCTCTCTTTGAGGCGGCGCGTGCTTCAAATCAGCGATAGGAAAAGATGCGGAATCACGCGTGAATGATGGAGAACACAGATCACAAGAAACAGCGCCGGGCTTCGACGAACGTCTTGAGCACAGCTCAAGATCGCTATAATTTCCAATTCCTCTCTTTGAGGCGGCGCGTGCTTCAAATCAGTGCTAGGCAATGATGCGGAATCGTGCGTGAATGAGGGAGATCACAGGTCACAAGAAACAGCGGCGGGCTTCGAGGAACGTCTTGACCACAGCACATGATCGCTGCAGTTTCCACTTCCTCTCTTTGAGGCAGCGCGTGCTTCAAATCAGCGCTAGGAAATGATGCGGAATCACGCGTTAATGAGGGAGATCACAGATCACAAGAACCAGCGGCGGGCTTCGAGGAACGTCTTGACTACAGCTCAAAATCGCTGTAATTTCCACTTCCTCTCTTTGAGGCGGCGCGTGCTTCAAATCAGCGCTAGGCAATGATGCGGAATCACGCGTTAATGACGGAGATCACAGATCACAAGAACCAGCGGCGGACTTCGAGGAACGTCTTGACCACAGCTCAAGAACGCTGTAATTTCCACTTCCTCTCTTTGAGGCGGCGCATGCTTCAAATCAGCGCTAGGAAAAGATGCGGAATCACGCGTGAATGACGGAGACCACAGATTACAAGAAACAGCGGCGGGCTTCGAGGAACGCCTTGACCACAGCTCAAGATCGCTGTCATATCCACTTCCTCACTTTGAGTCGGCGCCTGCTTCAAATGAGTGCTAGGAAAAGATGCGGAATGACGCGTGAATGAGGGAGATCAAAGATCACAAGAAACAGCGGCGGGCTTCGACGAACGTCTTGACCACAGCTCGAGATCACTGTATTTTTCTCTTCCTCTCTTTGAGGCGGCGCGTGCTTCAAATCATCACTAGGCAATGATGCGGAATCATGCGTGAATGAAGGAGATCACAGATCACAAGAAACAGCGCCAGGTTTCAACGAACGTCTTGACCACAGCTCAAGATCGCTGTAATTTCCACTTCCTCTCTTTGAGGCGGCGCGTGCTTCAAATCAGCGCTAGGCAATGATGCGGAATCACGAGTGAATGAGGGAGATCACAGATCACAAGAAAAAGCGGCGGGCTTCGATCAACGTCTTGACCACAGATCATGATCGCTGTAATTTCCACTTCCTCTCTTTGAGGCGGCACGTGCTTCAACTCAGCGCTAGGAAAATATGCGGAATCACGCGTGAATGAGGGAGATCACAGATCACAAGAAACCGCGGCGGGCTCCGACGAACGTCTTGACCACAGCTCAAGATCGCTGTAATTTCCACTTCCTCTCTCTGAGGCGGCGCGTGCTTCAAATCAGCGCTAGGCAATGATGCGGAATCACGCGTGAATGAGGGAGATCACAGATCACAAGACACAGCGACAAACCGCGACGGGCTTCGGGAACGTTTTGACCACAGCTCAAGATCGCTGTAATTTCCACTTCCTCTCTTTGAGGCAGCGCGTGCTACAAATCAGCGCTAGGAAAAGATGCGGAATCATGCGTGAATGAGGGAGATCACAGATCACAAGAAACCAGCGGCGGGCTTCGAGGAACGCCTTGACCACAGCTCAAGATCGCTGTAATTTCCCCTTCCTCTCTTTGAGGCAGCGCGTGCTTCAAATACGCGCTAGGAAATGATGCGGAATCAGGCGTTAATGAGGGAGATCACAGATCACAAGAACCAGCGGCGGGCTTCGAGGAACGTCTTGACCACAGCTCAAGATCGCTGTAATTTCCACTTCCTCTCTTTGAGGCGGCGCGTGCTCAAATCAGCGCTAGGCAATGATGCGGAATCATGCGTGAATGAAGGAGATCACAGATCACAAGATACAGCGGCGGGATTCGACGAACATCTTGAGCCACAGCTCAAGATCGCTGTAATTTCCACTTCCTTTCTTTGAGGCAGCGCGTGCTTCAAATCAGCGCTAGGAAAAGATGCGGAATCACGCGTGAATGAGGGAGATCACAGATCACAATACACAGCGATAAACAGCGACGGGCTTCGGGAAACGTTTCGACCACAGCTCAAGATCGCTGTAATTTCCACTTCCTCTCTTTGAGGCAGCGCGTGCTTCAAATCAGCGATAGGAAAAGATGCGGAATCACGCGTGAATGAGGGAGATCACAGATCACAAGACACAGCGACAAACAGCGACAGGCTTCGGGGAACGTTTTGACCACAGCTCAAGATCGCTGTCATTTCCACTTCCTCTCTTTGAGGCGGCGCGTGCTTCAAATCAGAGCTAGGTAATGATGCGGAATCACGCGTGAATGAAGGAGATCAAAGATCACAAGAAACACGCCGGGCTTCGACGAACGTTTTGACCACAGCTCAAGATCGCTGTCATTTCCGCTTCCTCTCTTTGACGCGGCGCGTGCTCAAATCAGTGCTAGGCAACGATGCGGAATCATGCATGAATGAACGAGATCAAAGATCACAAGACACAGCGCCGGGCTTCGACGAACGTCTTGAGCACAGCTCAAGATCGCTATAATTTCCACTTCCTCTCTTTGAGGCGGCGCGTGCTTCAAATCAGCGCTAGGAAAAGATGCGGAATCATGCAGGAATGAAGGAGATCAAAGATCACAAGAAACAGCGCCGGGCTTCGAGGAACGCCTTGACCACAGCTCAAGATCGCTGTAATTTCCAACTTCCTCTCTTTGAGGCTGCGCGTGCTTCAAATCAGCGCTAGGAAATGATGCGGAATCACGCGTTAATGAGGGAGATCACAGATCACAAGAACCAGCGGCGGGCTTCGAGGAACGCCTTGACCACAGCTCAAGATCGCTGTCATATCCACTTCCTCGCTTTGAGTCGGCGCCTGCTTCAAATGAGTGCTAGGAAAAGATGCGGAATCACGCGTGAATGAGGGAGATCAAAGATCACAAGAAACAGCGGTTGGATCCGACGAACGTCTTGACCGCAGCTCAAGATAGCAGTAATTTCCACTTCCTCTCTCTGAGGCGGCGCGTGCTTCAAATCAGCGATAGGAAAAGATGCGGAATCACGCGTGAATGAGGGGATCACAGACCACAAGACACAGCGACAAACAGCGACGGGCTTCGGGGAACGTTTTGATTACAGCTCAAGATCGCTGTCATTTCCACTTCCTCTCTTTGAGGCAGCGCGTGCTTCAAATCAGCGATAGGAAAAGATGCGGAATCATGCGTGAATGATGGAGATCACAGATCACAAGACACAGCGACAAACAGCGACGGGCTTCGGGGAACGTTTTGACCACAGCTCAAGATCACTGTCATTTCCACTTCCTCTCTTTGAGGCGGCGCGTGCTCAAGTCAGTGCTAGGCAATGATGCGGAATCATGCATGAATGAAGCAGATCAAAGATCACAAGAAACAGCGCCGGGCTTCGACGAACGTTTTGACCACAGCTCAAGATCGCTGTCATTTCCGCTTCCTCTCTTTGAGGCGGCGCGTGCTCAAATCAGAGCTAGGCAACGATGCGGAATCATGCATGAATGAACGAGATCAAAGATCACAAGACACAGCGCCGGGCTTCGACGAACGTCTTGAGCACAGCTCAAGATCGCTATAATTTCCAATTCTTCTCTTTGAGGCGGCGCGTGCTTCAAAGCAGCGCTAGGCAATGATGCGGAATGATGCGTGAATGAAGGAAATCACAGATCACAAGACACAGCCACAAACCGCGACGGGCTTCGGGGAACGATTTGACCACAGCTTAATATCGCTGTAATTTCCACTTCCTCTCTTTGAGGCAGCGCGTGCTTCAAATCAGCGCGAGGAAAAGATGCGGAATCGCGCGTTAATGAGGGAGATCACAGATCACAAGATACAGCGGCGGGCTTCGAGGAACGCCTTGACCACAGCTCAACAACGCTGTAATTTCAACCTCCTCTCTTTGAGGCAGCGCGTGCTTCAAATCAGCGCTAGGAAATGATGCGGAATCACGCGTTAATGAGGGAGATCACAGATCACAAGAACCAGCGGCGGGCTTCGGGGAACGTTTTGACCACAGCTCAAGATCGCTGTAATTTCCACCTCCTCTCTTTGAGGCGGCGCGTGCTTCAAATCAGCGCTAGGCAATGATGCGGAATCACGCGTTAATGACGGAGATCACAGATCACAAGAACCAGCGGCGGGCTTCGAGGAACGTCTTGACCACAGCTCAAGATCGCTGTAATTTCCACTTCCTCTCTTTGAGGCGGCGCGCGCTTCAAATCAGCGCTGGGAAAAGATGCGAAATCATGCATGAATGACGGAGATCATAGATCACAAGAAACAGCGGCGGGCTTTGAGGAACGTCTTGACCACAGCACAAGATAGATGTCATTTCTTTTCCTCTCTTTGAGGCGTCGCGTGCTTCAAATCAGCGCTAGGCAATGATGCGGAATCACGCGTGATTGATGCAGATCACAGATCACAAGAACAGCGCCGGGCTTCGACGAACGTCTTAAGCACAGCTCAAGATCGCTATAATTTCCAATTCCTCTGAGGCGGCGCGTGCTTCAACTCAGCGCTAGAAAAATATGCGGAATCACGCGTGAATGAGGGAGATCACAGATCACAAGAAACCGCGGCGGGATCCGACGAACGTCTTGACCGCAGCTCAAGATAGCTGTAATTTCCACCTCCTCTCTCTGAGGCGGCGCGTGCTTCAAATCAGCGATAGGAAAAGATGCGGAATCACGCGTGAATGAGGGGGATCACAGACCACAAGACACAGCGACAAACAGCGACGGGCTTCGGGGAACGTTTTGATTACAGCTCAAGATCGCTGTCATTTCCACTTCCTCTCTTTGAAGCAGCGCGTGCTTCAAATAATAGCTATGCAATGATGCGGAATGACGCGTGAATGAAGGAGATCAAAGATCACAAGAAACAGCGCCGGGCTTCGACGAACGTCTTGAGCACAGCTCAAGATCGCTGTAATTTCCAATTCCTCTCTTTGAGGCGGCGCGTGCTTCAAAGCAGCGCTAGGCAATGATGCGGAATGATGCGTGAATGAAGGAGATCACAGACACAAGACACAGCGACAAACAGCGACGGGCTTCGGGGAACGTTTTGACCACAGCTTAAGATCGCTATATTTTCCAATTCCTCTCTTTGAGGCGGCGCGTGCTTCAAATCAGCGATAGGAAAAGATGCGGAATCACGCGTGATTGATGGAGAACACAGATCACAATAAACAGCGCCGGGCTTCGACGAACGTCTTGAGCACAGCTCAAGATCGCTATAATTTCCAATTCCTCTCTTTGAGGCGGCGCGTGCTTCAAATCAGTGCTAGGCAATGATGCGGAATCGTGCGTGAATGAGGGAGATCACAGGTCACAAGAAACAGCGGCGTGCTTCGAGGAACGTCTTGACCACAGCACATGATCGCTGCAGTTTCCACTTCCTCTCTTTGAGGCAGCGCGTGCTTCAAATCAGCGCTAGGAAATGATGCGGAATCACGCGTTAATGAGGGAGATCACAGATCACAAGAACCAGCGGCTGGCTTCGAGGAACGTCTTGACTACAGCTCAAAATCGCTGTAATTTCCACTTCCTCTCTTTGAGGCGGCGCGTGCTTCAAATCAGCGCTAGGCAATGATGCGGAATCACGCGTTAATGACGGAGATCACAGATCACAAGAACCAGCGGCGGACTTCGAGGAACGTCTTGACCACAGCTCAAGAACGCTGTAATTTCCACTTCCTCTCTTTGAGGCGGCGCATGCTTCAAATCAGCGCTAGGAAAAGATGCGGAATCACGCGTGAATGACGGAGACCACAGATTACAAGAAACAGCGGCGGGCTTCGAGGAACGCCTTGACCACAGCTCAAGATCGCTGTCATATCCACTTCCTCACTTTGAGTCGGCGCCTGCTTCAAATGAGTGCTAGGAAAAGATGCGGAATGACGCGTGAATGAGGGAGATCAAAGATCACAAGAAACAGCGGCGGGTTTCGACGAACGTCTTGACCACAGCTCGAGATCACTGTATTTTTCTCTTCCTCTCTTTGAGGCGGCGCGTGCTTCAAATCATCACTAGGCAATGATGCGGAATCATGCGTGAATGAAGGAGATCACAGATCACAAGAAACAGCGCCAGGTTTCAACGAACGTCTTGACCACAGCTCAAGATCGCTGTAATTTCCACTTCCTCTCTTTGAGGCGGCGCGTGCTTCAAATCAGCGCTAGGCAATGATGCGGAATCACGAGTGAATGAGGGAGATCACAGATCACAAGAAAAAGCGGCGGGCTTCGATCAACGTCTTGACCACAGATCATGATCGCTGTAATTTCCACTTCCTCTCTTTGAGGCGGCACGTGCTTCAACTCAGCGCTAGAAAAATATGCGGAATCACGCGTGAATGAGGGAGATCACAGATCACAAGAAACCGCGGCGGGATCCGACGAACGTCTTGACCGCAGCTCAAGATAGCTGTAATTTCCACTTCCTCTCTCTGAGGCGGCGCGTGCTTCAAATCAGCGATAGGAAAAGATGCGGAATCACGCGTGAATGAGGGGGATCACAGACCACAAGACACAGCGACAAACAGCGACGGGCTTCGGGGAACGTTTTGATTACAGCTCAAGATCGCTGTCATTTCCACTTCCTCTCCCTGAGGCAGCGCGTGCTTCAAATCAGCGATAGGAAAAGATGCGGAATCATGCGTGAATGATGGAGATCACAGATCACAAGACACAGCGACAAACAGCGACGGGCTTCGGGGAACGTTTTGACCACAGCTCAAGATCGCTGTCATTTCCACTTCCTCTCTTTGAGGCGGCGCGTGCTCAAGTCAGTGCTAGGCAATGATGCGGAATCATGCATGAATGAAGCAGATCAAAGATCACAAGAAACAGCGCCGGGCTTCGACGAACGTTTTGACCACAGCTCAAGATCGCTGTCATTTCCGCTTCCTCTCTTTGAGGCAGCGCGTGCTCAAATCAGTGCTAGGCAACGATGCGGAATCATGCATGAATGAACGAGATCAAAGATCACAAGACACAGCGCCGGGCTTCGACGAACGTCTTGAGCACAGCTCAAGATCGCTATATTTTCCAATTCTTCTCTTTGAGGCGGCGCGTGCTTCAAAGCAGCGCCAGGCAATGATGCGGAATGATGCGTGAATGAAGGAAATCACAGATCACAAGACACAGCGACAAACCGCGACGGGCTTCGGGGAACGATTTGACCACAGCTTAATATCGCTGTAATTTCCACTTCCTCTCTTTGAGGCAGCGCGTGCTTCAAATCAGCGCTAGGAAAAGATGCGGAATCACGCGTTAATGAGGGAGATCACAGATCACAAGATACAGCCGCGGGCTTCGAGGAACGCCTTGACCACAGCTCAACATCGCTGTAATTTCAACTTCCTCTCTTTGAGGCAGCGCGTGCTTCAAATCAGCGCTAGGAAATGATGCGGAATCACGCGTTAATGAGGGAGATCACAGATCACAAGAACCAGCGACAAACAGCGACGGGCTTCGGGGAACGTTTTGATTACAGCTCAAGATCGCTGTCATTTCGACTTCCTCTCTTTGAGGCAGCGCGTGCTTCAAATCATAGCTAGGCAATGATGCGGAATGACGCGTGAATGAAGGAGATCAAAGATCACAAGAAACAGCGCCGGGCTTCGACGAACGTCTTGAGCACAGCTCAAGATCGCTGTAATTTCCAATTCCTCTCTTTGAGGCGGCGCGTGCTTCAAAGCAGCGCTAGGTAATGATGTGGAATGATGCGTGAATGAAGGAGATCACAGATCACAAGACACAGCGACAAACAGCGACGGGCTTCGGGGAACGTTTTGACCACAGCTTAAGATCGCTATATTTTCCAATTCCTCTCTTTGAGGCGGCGCGTGCTTCAAATCAGCGATAGGAAAAGATGCGGAATCACGCGTGAATAACGGAGATCACAGATCACAAGAAACAGCGGCGGGCTTCGAGGAACCTCTTGACCACAGCTCAAGATCGCTGTCATTTCCATTTTTGAGGCGGCGCGTGCTTCAAATCAGTGCTAGGCGATGATGCGGAATCGTGCGTGAATGAGGGAGATCACAGGTCACAAGAAACAGCGGCGGGCTTCGAGGAACGTCTTGACCACACCACAAGATCGCCGCAATTTCCACTTCCTCTCTTTGAGGCAGCGCGTGCTTCAAATCAGCGCTAGGAATTGATGCGGAATCGCGCGTTAATGAGGGAGATCACAGATCAGAAGAACCAGCGGCGGGCTTCGAGGAACGTCTTGACCACAGCTCAAGAACGCTGTAATTTCCACTTCCTCTCTTTGAGGCGGCGCATGCTTCAAATCAGCGCTAGGAAAAGATGCGGAATCACGCGTGAATGACGGAGACCACAGATTACAAGAAACAGCGGCGGGCTTCGAGGAACGCCTTGACCACAGCTCAAGATCGCTGTCATATCCACTTCCTCGCTTTGAGTCGGCGCCTGCTTCAAATGAGTGCTAGGAAAAGATGCGGAATGACGCGTGAATGAGGGAGATCAAAGATCACAAGAAACAGCGGCGGGCTTCGACGAACGTCTTGACCACAGCTCGAGATCACTGTATTTTTCTCTTCCTCTCTTTGAGGCGGCTCGTGCTTCAAATCATCACTAGGCAATGATGCGGAATCATGCGTGAATGAAGGAGATCACAGATCACAAGAAACAGCGCCAGGTTTCAACGAACGTCTTGACCACAGCTCAAGATCGCTGTAATTTCCACTTCCTCTTTGAGGCGGCGCGTGCTTCAAATCAGCGCTAGGCAATGATGCGGAATCACGAGTGAATGAGGGAGATCACAGATCACAAGAAAAAGCGGCGGGCTTCGATCAACGTCTTGACCACAGATCATGATCGCTGTAATTTCCACTTCCTCTCTTTGAGGCGGCACGTCCTTCAAATTAGCGCTGGGAAATGATGCGGAATCACAAGTGAATGAGGGAGATCACAGATCACAAGAACCAGCGGCGGGCTTCGAGGAACGTCTTGACCACAGCTCAAGATCGCTGTAATTTCCACTTCCTCTCTTTGAGGCGGCGCATGCTTCAAATCAGCGCTAGGCAATGATGCGGAATCACGCCTTAATGACGGATATCACAGATCACAAGAACCAGCGGCGGCCTTCGAGGAACGTCTTGACCACAGCTCAAGAACGCTGTAATTTCCACTTCCTCTTCCTCTCTTTGAGGCGGCGCGTGCTTCAAATCAGCGATAGGAAAAATGCGGAATCACGCGTGAATAACGGAGATCACAGATCACAAGAAACAGCGGCGGGCTTCGACGAACGTCTTGACCACAGCTCGAGATCACTGTATTTTTCTCTTCCTCTCTTTGAGGCGGCGCGTGCTTCAAATCATCACTAGGCAATGATGCGGAATCATGCGTGAATGAAGGAGATCACAGATCACAAGAAACAGCGCCAGGTTTCAACGAACGTCTTGACCACAGCTCAAGATCGCTGTAATTTCCACTTCCTCTTTGAGGCGGCGCGTGCTTCAAATCAGCGCTAGGCAATGATGCGGAATCACGAGTGAATGATCGAGATCACAGATCACAAGAAAAAGCGGCGGGCTTCGATCAACGTCTTGACCACAGATCATGATCGCTGTAATTTCCACTTCCTCTCTTTGAGGCGGCGCATGCTTCAAATCAGCGCTAGGCAATGATGCGGAATCACGCCTTAATGACGGATATCACAGATCACAAGAACCAGCGGCGGCCTTCGAGGAACGTCTTGACCACAGCTCAAGAACGCTGTAATTTCCACTTCCTCTTCCTCTCTTTGAGGCGGCGCGTGCTTCAAATCAGCGCTAGGAAAAGATGCGGAATCACGCGTGAATGAGGGAGACCACAGATTACAAGAAACAGCGGCGGGCTTCGAGGAACGCCTTGACCACAGCTCAAGATCGCTGTCATATCCACTTCCTCGCTTTGAGTCGGCGCCTGCTTCAAAAGAGTGCTAGGAAAAGATGAGGAATCACGCGTGAATGAGGGAGATCAAAGATCACAAGAAACAGCGGCGGGCTTCGACGAACGTCTTGACCACAGCTCAAGATCGCTGTAATTTCCACTTCCTCTCTTTAGGCGGGGCGTGGTTCAAATCAGCGCTAGGAAATGATGCGGAATCACGCGTTAATGAGGGAGATCACAGATCACAAGAACCAGCGGCGGGCTTCGGGGAACGTTTTGACCACAGCTCAAGATCGCTGTAATTTCCACCTCCTCTCTTTGAGGCGGCGCGTGCTTCAAATCAGCGCTAGGCAATGATGCGGAATCACGCGTTAATGACCGAGATCACAGATCACAAAAACCAGCGGCGGGCTTCGAGGAACGTCTTGACCACAGCTCAAGAACGCTGTAATTTCCACTTCCTCTCTTTGAGGCGGCGCGTGCTTCAAGTCAGCGCTAGGAAAAGATGCGGAATCACGCGTGAATGAGGGAGACCACAGATTACAAGAAACAGCGGCGGGCTTCGATCAACGTCTTGACCACAGATCATGATCGCTGTAATTTCCACTTCCTCTCTTTGAGGCGGCACGTGCTTCAACTCAGCGCTAGAAAAATATGCGGAATCACGCGTGAATGAGGGAGATCACAGATCACAAGAAACCGCGGCGGGATCCGACGAACGTCTTGACCACAGCTCAAGATCGCTGTAATTTCCACTTCCTCGCTTTGAGTCGGCGCCTGCTTCAAAAGAGTGCTAGGAAAAGATGAGGAATCACGCGTGAATGAGGGAGATCAAAGATCACAAGAAACAGCGGCGGGCTTCGATCAACGTCTTGACCACAGATCATGATCGCTGTAATTTCCACTTCCTCTCTTTGAGGCGGCACGTCCTTCAAATTAGCGCTGGGAAATGATGCGGAATCACAAGTGAATGAGGTAGATCACAGATCACAAGAACCAGCGGCGGGCTTCGAGGAACGTCTTGACCACAGCTCAAGATCGCTGTAATTTCCACTTCCTCTCTTTGAGGCAGCGCGTGCTTCAAATCATAGCTAGGCAATGATGCGGAATGACGCGTGAATGAAGGAGATCAAAGATCACAAGAAACAGCGCCGGGCTTCGACGAACGTCTTGAGCACAGCTCAAGATCGCTGTAATTTCCAATTCCTCTCTTTGAGGCGGCGCGTGCTTCAAAGCAGCGCTAGGTAATGATGTGGAATGATGCGTGAATGAAGGAGATCACAGATCACAAGACACAGCGACAAACAGCGACGGGCTTCGGGGAACGTTTTGACCACAGCTTAAGATCGCTATATTTTCCAATTCCTCTCTTTGAGGCGGCGCGTGCTTCAAATCAGCGATAGGAAAAGATGCGGAATCACGCGTGAATAACGGAGATCACAGATCACAAGAAACAGCGGCGGGCTTCGAGGAACCTCTTGACCACAGCTCAAGATCGCTGTCATTTCCATTTTTGAGGCGGCGCGTGCTTCAAATCAGTGCTAGGCGATGATGCGGAATCGTGCGTGAATGAGGGAGATCACAGGTCACAAGAAACAGCGGCGGGCTTCGAGGAACGTCTTGACCACACCACAAGATCGCCGCAATTTCCACTTCCTCTCTTTGAGGCAGCGCGTGCTTCAAATCAGCGCTAGGAATTGATGCGGAATCACGCGTTAATGAGGGAGATCACAGATCAGAAGAACCAGCGGCGGGCTTCGAGGAACGTCTTGACTACAGCTCAAAATCGCTGTAATTTCCACTACCTCTCTTTGAGGCGGCGCGTGCTTCAAATCAGCGCTAGGCAATGATGCGGAATCACGCGTTAATGACGGAGATCACAGATCACAAGAACCAGCGGCGGGCTTCGAGGAACGTCTTGACCACAGCTCAAGAACGCTGTAATTTCCACTTCCTCTCTTTGAGGCGGCGCATGCTTCAAATCAGCGCTAGGAAAAGATGCGGAATCACGCGTGAATGACGGAGACCACAGATTACAAGAAACAGCGGCGGGCTTCGAGGAACGCCTTGACCACAGCTCAAGATCGCTGTCATATCCACTTCCTCGCTTTGAGTCGGCGCCTGCTTCAAATGAGTGCTAGGAAAAGATGCGGAATGACGCGTGAATGAGGGAGATCAAAGATCACAAGAAACAGCGGCGGGCTTCGACGAACGTCTTGACCACAGCTCGAGATCACTGTATTTTTCTCTTCCTCTCTTTGAGGCGGCTCGTGCTTCAAATCATCACTAGGCAATGATGCGGAATCATGCGTGAATGAAGGAGATCACAGATCACAAGAAACAGCGCCAGGTTTCAACGAACGTCTTGACCACAGCTCAAGATCGCTGTAATTTCCACTTCCTCTCTTTGAGGCGGCGCGTGCTTCAAATCAGCGCTAGGCAATGATGCGGAATCACGAGTGAATGAGGGAGATCACAGATCACAAGAAACAGCGGCGGGCTTCGATCAACGTCTTGACCACAGATCAAGATCGCTGTAATTTCCACTTCCTCTCTTTGAGGCGGCACGTGCTTCAAATTAGCGCTGGGAAATGATGCGGAATCACAAGTGAATGAGGGAGATCACAGATCACAAGAACCAGCGACAAACAGCGACGGGCTTCGGGGAACGTTTTGATTACAGCTCAAGATCGCTGTCATTTCCACTTCCTCTCTTTGAGGCAGCGCGTGCTTCAAATCATAGCTAGGCAATGATGCGGAATGACGCGTGAATGAAGGAGATCAAAGATCACAAGAAACAGCGCCGGGCTTCGACGAACGTCTTGAGCACAGCTCAAGATCGCTGTAATTTCCAATTCCTCTCTTTGAGGCGGCGCGTGCTTCAAAGCAGCGCTAGGTAATGATGCGGAATGATGCGTGAATGAAGGAGATCACAGATCACAAGACACAGCGACAAACAGCGACGGGCTTCGGGGAACGTTTTGACCACAGCTTAAGATCGCTATATTTTCCAATTCCTCTCTTTGAGGCGGCGCGTGCTTCAAATCAGCGATAGGAAAAGATGCGGAATCACGCGTGAATAACGGAGATCACAGATCACAAGAAACAGCGGCGGGCTTCGAGGAACCTCTTGACCACAGCTCAAGATCGCTGTCATTTCCATTTTTGAGGCGGCGCGTGCTTCAAATCAGTGCTAGGCAATGATGCGGAATCGTGCGTGAATGAGGGAGATCACAGGTCACAAGAAACAGCGGCGGGCTTCGAGGAACGTCTTGACCACAGCTCAAGATCGCTGTAATTTCCACTTCCTCTCTTTGAGGCGGCGCATGCTTCAAATCAGCGCTAGGAAATGATGCGGAATCACGCGTGAATGACGGAGATCACAGATCACAAGAACCAGCGGCGGGCTTCGAGGAACGTCTTGACCACAGCTCAAGATCGCTGTAATTTCCACTTCCTCTCTTTGAGGCGGCGCGTGCTTCAAATCAGCGCTAGGAAAAGATGCGGAATCACGCGTGAATGACGGAGATCACAGATCACAAGAAACAGCGGCGGGCTTCGACGAACGTCTTGACCACAGCTCGAGATCACTGTATTTTTCTCTTCCTCTCTTTGAGGCGGCGCGTGCTTCAAATCATCACTAGGCAATGATGCGGAATCATGCGTGAATGAAGGAGATCACAGATCACAAGAAACAGCGCCAGGTTTCAACGAACGTCTTGACCACAGCTCAAGATCGCTGTAATTTCCACTTCCTCTTTGAGGCGGCGCGTGCTTCAAATCAGCGCTAGGCAATGATGCGGAATCACGAGTGAATGAGGGAGATCACAGATCACAAGAAAAAGCGGCGGGCTTCGATCAACGTCTTGACCACAGATCATGATCGCTGTAATTTCCACTTCCTCTCTTTGAGGCGGCGCGTGCTTCAAATCAGCGCTAGGCA
The DNA here is from genome assembly GCA_030143305.2 of Amblyomma americanum. Lineage (NCBI taxonomy): Eukaryota > Metazoa > Arthropoda > Arachnida > Ixodida > Ixodidae > Amblyomma > Amblyomma americanum. The sequence continues at coordinate 48,255 of JARKHS020007874.1, read as the reverse complement.
ATGATGCGGAATCACGCCTTAATGACGGATATCACAGATCACAAGAACCAGCGGCGGCCTTCGAGGAACGTCTTGACCACAGCTCAAGAACGCTGTAATTTCCACTTCCTCTTCCTCTCTTTGAGGCGGCGCGTGCTTCAAATCAGCGCTAGGAAAAGATGCGGAATCACGCGTGAATGAGGGAGATCACAGATCACAAGAAACAGCGGCGGGCTTCGAGGAACGTCTTGACCACAGCTCAAGATCGCTGTCATTTCCACTTCCTCTCTTTGAGGCGGCGCGTGCTTCAAATCAGTCGCTAGGAAAAGATGCGGAATCACGCGTGAATGAGGGAGATCACAGATCACAAGAAACAGCGGCGGGCTTCGACGAACGTCTTGACCACAGCTCAAGATCGCTGTAATTTCCACTTCCTCTCTTTGAGGCGGCGCGTGCTTCAAATCAGCGCTAGGCAATGATGCGGAATCACGCGTTAATGAGGGAGATCACAGATCACAAGAACCAGCGGCGGGCTTCGAGGAACGTCTTGACCACAGCTCAAGATCGCTGTAATTTCCACTTCCTCTCTTTGAGGCGGCGCGTGCTTCAAATCAGCGCTAGGCAATGATGCGGAATCACGCGTTAATGACGGAGATCACAGATCACAAGAACCAGCGGCGGGCTTCGAGGAACGTCTTGACCACAGCTCAAGAACGCTGTAATTTCCACTTCCTCTCTTTGAGGCGGCGCGTGCTTCAAATCAGCGCTAGGAAAAGATGCGGAATCACGCGTGAATGAGGGAGATCACAGATCACAAGAAACAGCGGCGGGCTTCGAGGAACGCCTTGACCACAGCTCAAGATCGCTGTCATATCCACTTCCTCGCTTTGAGTCGGCGCCTGCTTCAAAAGAGTGCTAGGAAAAGATGCGGAATCACGCGTGAATGAGGGAGATCAAAGATCACAAGAAACAGCGGCGGGCTTCGACGAACGTCTTGACCACAGCTCAAGATCGCTGTAATTTCCACTTCCTCTCTTTAGGCGGCGCGTGCTTCAAATCAGCGCTAGGAAAAGATGCGGAATCACGCGTGAATGAGGGAGATCACAGATCACAAGAAACAGCGGCGGGCTTCGAGGAACGTCTTGACCACAGCTCAAGATCGCTGTAATTTCCACTTCCTCTCTTTGAGGCGGCGCGTGCTTCAAATCAGCGCTAGGCAATGATGCGGAATCACGCGTGAATGACGAGATCACAGATCACAAAAACAGCGGCGGGCTTCGAGGAACGTCTTGACCACAGCTCAAGAACGCTGTAATTTCCACTTCCTCTCTTTGAGGCGGCGCGTGCTTCAAGTCAGCGCTAGGAAAAGATGCGGAATCACGCGTGAATGAGGGAGACCACAGATTACAAGAAACAGCGGCGGGCTTCGATCAACGTCTTGACCACAGATCATGATCGCTGTAATTTCCACTTCCTCTCTTTGAGGCGGCACGTGCTTCAACTCAGCGCTAGAAAAATATGCGGAATCACGCGTGAATGAGGGAGATCACAGATCACAAGAAACCGCGGCGGGATCCGACGAACGTCTTGACCGCAGCTCAAGATAGCTGTAATTTCCACTTCCTCTCTCTGAGGCGGCGCGTGCTTCAAATCAGCGATAGGAAAAGATGCGGAATCACGCGTGAATGAGGGGGATCACAGACCACAAGACACAGCGACAAACAGCGACGGGCTTCGGGGAACGTTTTGATTACAGCTCAAGATCGCTGTCATTTCCACTTCCTCTCTTTGAGGCAGCGCGTGCTTCAAATCAGCGATAGGAAAAGATGCGGAATCATGCGTGAATGATGGAGATCACAGATCACAAGACACAGCGGCAAACAGCGACGGGCTTCGGGGAACGTTTTGACCACAGCTCAAGATCGCTGTCATTTCCACTTCCTCTCTTTGAGGCGGCGCGTGCTCAAGTCAGTGCTAGGCAATGATGCGGAATCATGCATGAATGAAGCAGATCAAAGATCACAAGAAACAGCGCCGGGCTTCGACGAACGTTTTGACCACAGCTCAAGATCGCTGTCATTTCCGCTTCCTCTCTTTGAGGCGGCGCGTGCTCAAATCAGTGCTAGGCAACGATGCGGAATCATGCATGAATGAACGAGATCAAAGATCACAAGACACAGCGCCGGGCTTCGACGAACGTCTTGAGCACAGCTCAAGATCGCTATAATTTCCAATTCTTCTCTTTGAGGCGGCGCGTGCTTCAAAGCAGCGCTAGGCAATGATGCGGAATGATGCGTGAATGAAGGAAATCACAGATCACAAGACACAGCGACAAACCGCGACGGGCTTCGGGGAACGATTTGACCACAGCTTAATATCGCTGTAATTTCCACTTCCTCTCTTTGAGGCAGCGCGTGCTTCAAATCAGCGCTAGGAAATGATGCGGAATCACGCGTTAATGAGGGAGATCACAGATCACAAGAACCAGCGGCGGGCTTCGGGGAACGTTTTGACCACAGCTCAAGATCGCTGTAATTTCCACCTCCTCTCTTTGAGGCGGCGCGTGCTTCAAATCAGCGCTAGGCAATGATGCGGAATCACGCGTTAATGACGGAGATCACAGATCACAAGAACCAGCGGCGGGCTTCGAGGAACGTCTTGACCACAGCTCAAGAACGCTGTAATTTCCACTTCCTCTCTTTGAGGCGGCGCGTGCTTCAAATCAGCGCTAGGAAAAGATGCGGAATCACGCGTGAATGAGGGAGACCACAGATTACAAGAAACAGCGGCGGGCTTCGAGGAACGCCTTGACCACAGCTCAAGATCGCTGTCATATCCACTTCCTCGCTTTGAGTCGGCGCCTGCTTCAAATGAGTGCTAGGAAAAGATGCGGAATCACGCGTGATTGAGGGAGATCAAAGACCACAAGAAACAGCGGCGGGCTTCGAAGAACGTCTTGACCACAGCTCAAGATCGCTGTAATTTCCACTTCCTCTCTTTAGGCGGCGCGCGCTTCAAATCAGCGCTAGGAAAAGATGCGGAATCATGCATGAATGACGGAGATCATAGATCACAAGAAACAGCGGCGGGCTTTGAGGAACGTCTTGACCACAGCACAAGATAGATGTCATTTCCACTTCCTCTCTTTGAGGCGTCGCGTGCTTCAAATCAGCGCTAGGCAATGATGCGGAATCACGCGTGATTGATGCAGATCACAGATCACAATAAACAGCGCCGGGCTTCGACGAACGTCTTGAGCACAGCTCAAGATCGCTATAATTTCCAATTCCTCTTTGAGGCGGCGCGTGCTTCAACTCAGCGCTAGAAAAATATGCGGAATCACGCGTGAATGAGGGAGATCACAGATCACAAGAAACCGCGGCGGGATCCGACGAACGTCTTGACCGCAGCTCAAGATAGCTGTAATTTCCACTTCCTCTCTCTGAGGCGGCGCGTGCTTCAAATCAGCGATAGGAAAAGATGCGGAATCACGCGTGAATGAGGGGGATCACAGACCACAAGACACAGCGAGAAACAGCGACGGGCTTCGGGGAACGTTTTGATTACAGCTCAAGATCGCTGTCATTTCCACTTCCTCTCTTTGAGGCAGCGCGTGCTTCAAATCATAGCTAGGCAATGATGCGGAATGACGCGTGAATGAAGGAGATCAAAGATCACAAGAAACAGCGCCGGGCTTCGACGAACGTCTTGAGCACAGCTCAAGATCGCTGTAATTTCCAATTCCTCTCTTTGAGGCGGCGCGTGCTTCAAATCAGCGCTAGGAAAAGATGCGGAATCGCGCGTGAATGAACGGAGATCACAGATCACAAGAAACAGCGGCGGGCTTCGAGGAACCTCTTGACCACAGCTCAAGATCGCTGTCATTTCCATTTTTGAGGCGGCGCGTGCTTCAAATCAGCGCTAGGCAATGATGCGGAATCGTCGTGAATGAGGGAGATCACAGGTCACAAGAAACAGCGGCGGGCTTCGAGGAACGTCTTGACCACAGCACATGATCGCTGCAATTTCCACTTCCTCTCTTTGAGGCAGCGCGTGCTTCAAATCAGCGCTAGGAAATGATGCGGAATCACGCGTTAATGAGGGAGATCACAGATCACAAGAACCAGCGGCGGGCTTCGAGGAACGTCTTGACTACAGCTCAAAATCGCTGTAATTTCCACTTCCTCTCTTTGAGGCGGCGCGTGCTTCAAATCAGCGCTAGGCAATAGATGCGGAATCACGCGTTAATGACGGAGATCACAGATCACAAGAACCAGCGGCGGGCTTCGAGGAACGTCTTGACCACAGCTCAAGAACGCTGTAATTTCCACTTCCTCTCTTTGAGGCGGCGCATGCTTCAAATCAGCGCTAGGAAAAGATGCGGAATCACGCGTGAATGAGGGAGACCACAGATTACAAGAAACAGCGGCGGGCTTCGAGGAACGCCTTGACCACAGCTCAAGATCGCTGTCATATCCACTTCCTCGCTTTGAGTCGGCGCCTGCTTCAAATGAGTGCTAGGAAAAGATGCGGAATGACGCGTGAATGAGGGAGATCAAAGATCACAAGAAACAGCGGCGGGCTTCGACGAACGTCTTGACCACAGCTCGAGATCACTGTATTTTTCTCTTCCTCTCTTTGAGGCGGCGCGTGCTTCAAATCATCACTAGGCAATGATGCGGAATCACGCGTGAATGAAGGAGATCACAGATCACAAGAAACAGCGCCAGGTTTCAACGAACGTCTTGACCACAGCTCAAGATCGCTGTAATTTCCACTTCCTCTCTTTGAGGCGGCGCGTGCTTCAACTCAGCGCTAGAAAAATATGCGGAATCACGCGTGAATGAGGGAGATCACAGATCACAAGAAACCGCGGCGGGATCCGACGAACGTCTTGACCGCAGCTCAAGATAGCTGTAATTTCCACTTCCTCTCTCTGAGGCGGCGCGTGCTTCAAATCAGCGATAGGAAAAGATGCGGAATCACGCGTGAATGAGGGGGATCACAGACCACAAGACACAGCGACAAACAGCGACGGGCTTCGGGGAACGTTTTGATTACAGCTCAAGATCGCTGTCATTTCCACTTCCTCTCTTTGAGGCAGCGCGTGCTTCAAATCAGCGATAGGAAAAGATGCGGAATCATGCGCGAATGATGGAGATCACAGGTCACAAGACACAGCGACAAACAGCGACGGGCTTCGGGGAACGTTTTGACCACAGCTCAAGATCGCTGTCATTTCCACTTCCTCTCTTTGAGGCGGCGCGTGCTCAAGTCAGTGCTAGGCAATGATGCGGAATCATGCATGAATGAAGCAGATCAAAGATCACAAGAAACAGCGCCGGGCTTCGACGAACGTTTTGACCACAGCTCAAGATCGCTGTCATTTCCGCTTCCTCTCTTTGAGGCGGCGCGTGCTCAAATCAGTGCTAGGCAACGATGCGGAATCATGCATGAATGAACGAGATCAAAGATCACAAGACACAGCGCCGGGCTTCGACGAACGTCTTGAGCACAGCTCAAGATCGCTATAATTTCCAATTCTTCTCTTTGAGGCGGCGCGTGCTTCAAAGCAGCGCTAGGCAATGATGCGGAATGATGCGTGAATGAAGGAAATCACAGATCACAAGACACAGCGACAAACCGCGACGGGCTTCGGGGAACGATTTGACCACAGCTTAATATCGCTGTAATTTCCACTTCCTCTCTTTGAGGCAGCGCGTGCTTCAAATCAGCGCTAGGAAAAGATGCGGAATCACGCGTTAATGAGGGAGATCACAGATCACAAGATACAGCCGCGGGCTTCGAGGAACGCCTTGACCACAGCTCAACATCGCTGTAATTTCAACTTCCTCTCTTTGAGGCAGCGCGTGCTTCAAATCAGCGCTAGGAAATGATGCGGAATCACGCGTTAATGAGGGAGATCACAGATCACAAGAACCAGCGGCGGGCTTCGGGGAACGTTTTGGCCACAGCTCAAGATCGCTGTAATTTCCACCTCCTCTCTTTGAGGCGGCGCGTGCTTCAAATCAGCGCTAGGCAATGATGCGGAATCACGCGTTAATGACGGAGATCACAGATCACAAGAACCAGCGGCGGGCTTCGAGGAACGTCTTGACCACAGCTCAAGAACGCTGTAATTTCCACTTCCTCTCTTTGAGGCGGCGCGTGCTTCAAATCAGCGCTAGGAAAAGATGCGGAATTACGCGTTAATGAGGGAGATCACAGATCACAAGATACAGCGCGCGGGCTTCGAGGAACGTCTTGACCACAGCTCAAGATCGCTGTAATTTCCACTTCCTCTCTTTGAGGCGGCGCGTGCTTCAAATCAGCGCTAGGCAATAGATGCGGAATCACGCGTTAATGACGGAGATCACAGATCACAAGAACCAGCGGCGGGCTTCGAGGAACGTCTTGACCACAGCTCAAGAACGCTGTATTTTCCACTTCCTCTCTTTGAGGCGGCGCGTGCTTCAAATCAGCGCTAGGAAAAGATGCGGAATCACGCGTGAATGAGGGAGACCACAGATCACAAGAAACAGCGGCGGGCTTCGACGAACGTCTTGACCACAGCTCAAGATCGCTGTAATTTCCACTTCCTCTCTTTGAGGCGGCGCGTGCTTCAAATCAGCGCTAGGAAAATGATGCGGAATCACGCGTGAATGAGGGAGATCACAGATCACAAGAAACCAGCGGCGGGCTTCGACGAACGTCTTGACCACAGCTCAAGATCGCTGTAATTTCCACTTCCTCTCTTTGAGGCAGCGCGTGCTTCAAATCAGCGATAGGAAAAGATGCGGAATCATGCGTGAATGATGGAGATCACAGATCACAAGACACAGCGACAAACAGCGACGGGCTTCGGGGAACGTTTTGACCACAGCTCAAGATCGCTGTCATTTCCACTTCCTCCTTTGAGGCGGCGCGTGCTCAAGTCAGTGCTAGGCAATGATGCGGAATCATGCATGAATGAAGCAGATCAAAGATCACAAGAAACAGCGCCGGGCTTCGACGAACGTTTTGACCACAGCTCAAGATCGCTGTCATTTCCGCTTCCTCTCTTTGAGGCGGCGCGTGCTCAAATCAGTGCTAGGCAACGATGCGGAATCATGCATGAATGAACGAGATCAAAGATCACAAGACACAGCGCCGGGCTTCGACGAACGTCTTGAGCACAGCTCAAGATCGCTATAATTTCCAATTCTTCTCTTTGAGGCGGCGCGTGCTTCAAAGCAGCGCTAGGCAATGATGCGGAATGATGCGTGAATGAAGGAAATCACAGATCACAAGACACAGCGACAAACCGCAACGGGCTTCGGGGAACGATTTGACCACAGCTTAAGATCGCTGTAATTTCCACTTCCTCTCTTTGAGGCAGCGCGTGCTTCAAATCAGCGCTAGGAAAAGATGCGGAATCACGCGTTAATGAGGGAGATCACAGATCACAAGATACAGCCGCGGGCTTCGAGGAACGCCTTGACCACAGCTCAACATCGCTGTAATTTCAACTTCCTCTCTTTGAGGCAGCGCGTGCTTCAAATCAGCGCTAGGAAATGATGCGGAATCACGCGTTAATGAGGGAGATCACAGATCACAAGAACCAGCGGCGGGCTTCGGGGAACGTTTTGACCACAGCTCAAGATCGCTGTAATTTCCACCTCCTCTCTTTGAGGCGGCGCGTGCTTCAAATCAGCGCTAGGCAATGATGCGGAATCACGCGTTAATGACGGAGATCACAGATTACAAGAACCAGCGGCGGGCTTCGAGGAACGCCTTGACCACAGCTCAAGATCGCTGTCATATCCACTTCCTCGCTTTGAGTCGGCGCCTGCTTCAAATGAGTGCTAGGAAAAGATGCGGAATCACGCGTGAATGAGGGAGATCAAAGATCACAAGAAACAGCGGCGGGCTTCGACGAACGTCTTGACCACAGCTCAAGATCGCTGTAATTTCCACTTCCTCTCTTTAGGCGGCGCGCTGCTTCAAATCAGCGCTAGGAAAAGATGCGGAATCATGCATGAATGACGGAGATCATAGATCACAAGAAACAGCGGCGGGCTTTGAGGAACGTCTTGACCACAGCTACAAGATAGCTGTCATTTCCACTTCCTCTCTTTGAGGCGTCGCGTGCTTCAAATCAGCGCTAGGCAATGATGCGGAATCACGCGTGATTGATGCAGATCACAGATCACAATAAACAGCGCCGGGCTTCGACGAACGTCTTAAGCACAGCTCAAGATCGCTATAATTTCCAATTCCTCTGAGGCGGCGCGTGCTTCAACTCAGCGCTAGAAAAATATGCGGAATCACGCGTGAATGAGGGAGATCACAGATCACAAGAAACCGCGGCGGGATCCGACGAACGTCTTGACCGCAGCTCAAGATAGCTGTAATTTCCACTTCCTCTCTCTGAGGCGGCGCGTGCTTCAAATCAGCGATAGGAAAAGATGCGGAATCACGCGTGAATGAGGGGGATCACAGACCACAAGACACAGCGACAAACAGCGACGGGCTTCGGGGAACGTTTTGATTACAGCTCAAGATCGCTGTCATTTCCACTTCCTCTCTTTGAGGCAGCGCGTGCTTCAAATCATAGCTAGGCAATGATGCGGAATGACGCGTGAATGAAGGAGATCAAAGATCACAAGAAACAGCGCCGGGCTTCGACGAACGTCTTGAGCACAGCTCAAGATCGCTGTAATTTCCAATTCCTCTCTTTGAGGCGGCGCGTGCTTCAAAGCAGCGCTAGGCAATGATGCGGAATGATGCGTGAATGAAGGAGATCACAGATCACAAGACACAGCGACAAACAGCGACGGGCTTCGGGGAACGTTTTGACCACAGCTTAAGATCGCTATATTTTCCAATTCCTCTCTTTGAGGCGGCGCGTGCTTCAAATCAGCGATAGGAAAAGATGCGGAATCACGCGTGATTGATGGAGAACACAGATCACAATAAACAGCGCCGGGCTTCGACGAACGTCTTGAGCACAGCTCAAGATCGCTATAATTTCCAATTCCTCTCTTTGAGGCGGCGCGTGCTTCAAATCAGCGATAGGAAAAGATGCGGAATCGCGCGTGAATAACGGAGATCACAGATCACAAGAAACAGCGGCGGGCTTCGAGGAACCTCTTGACCACAGCTCAAGATCGCTGTCATTTCCATTTTTGAGGCGGCGCGTGCTTCAAATCAGTGCTAGGCAATGATGCGGAATCGTGCGTGAATGAGGGAGATCACAGGTCACAAGAAACAGCGGCGGGCTTCGAGGAACGTCTTGACCACAGCTCAAGATCGCTGTAATTTCCACTTCCTCTCTTTGAGGCGGCGCGTGCTTCAAATCAGCGCTAGGAAATGATGCGGAATCACGCGTTAATGACGGAGATCACAGATCACAAGAACCAGCGGCGGGCTTCGAGGAACGTCTTGACCACAGCTCAAGAATCGCTGTAATTTCCACTTCCTCTCTTTGAGGCGGCGCGTGCTTCAAATCAGCGCTAGGCAAAGATGCGGAATCAAGCGTGAATGAGGGAGATCACAGATCACAAGAAACAGCGGCGGGCTTCGAGGAACGTCTTGACCACAGCTCAAGATCGCTGTAATTTCCACTTCCTCTCTTTGAGGCGGCGCATGCTTCAAATCAGCGCTAGGAAAAGATGCGGAATCACGCGTGAATGAGGGAGACCACAGATTACAAGAAACAGCGGCGGGCTTCGAGGAACGCCTTGACCACAGCTCAAGATCGCTGTCATATCCACTTCCTCGCTTTGAGTCGGCGCCTGCTTCAAATGAGCGCTAGGAAAAGATGCGGAATGACGCGTGAATGAGGGAGATCAAAGATCACAAGAAACAGCGGCGGGCTTCGACGAACGTCTTGACCACAGCTCAAGATCACTGTATTTTTCTCTTCCTCTCTTTGAGGCGGCGCGTGCTTCAAATCATCACTAGGCAATGATGCGGAATCATGCGTGAATGAAGGAGATCACAGATCACAAGAAACAGCGCCAGGTTTCAACGAACGTCTTGACCACAGCTCAAGATCGCTGTAATTTCCACTTCCTCTCTTTGAGGCGGCGCGTGCTTCAAATCAGCGCTAGGCAATGATGCGGAATCACGAGTGAATGAGGGAGATCACAGATCACAAGAAAAAGCGGCGGGCTTCGATCAACGTCTTGACCACAGATCATGATCGCTGTAATTTCCACTTCCTCTCTTTGAGGCGGCGCGTGCTTCAAATCAGCGCTAGGAAAATGATGCGGAATCACGCGTGAATGAGGGAGATCACAGATCACAAGAAACCAGCGGCGGGCTTCGACGAACGTCTTGACCGCAGCTCAAGATCGCTGTAATTTCCACTTCCTCTCTTTGAGGCGGCGCGTGCTTCAAATCAGCGCTAGGAAAAGATGCGGAATCACGCGTGAATGAGGGAGATCACAGATCACAAGACACAGCGACAAGCGCGACGGGCTTCGAGGAACGTCTTGACCACAGCTCAAGATCGCTGTCATTTCCACTTCCTCTCTTTGAGGCAGCGCGTGCTTCAAATCATAGCTAGGGAATGATGCGGAATGACGCGTGAATGAGGGAGATCAAAGATCACAAGAAACAGCGGCGGGCTTCGACGAACGTCTTGACCACAGCTCAAGATCGCTGTAATTTCCAATTCCTCTCTTTGAGGCGGCGCGTGCTTCAAGGCAGCGCTAGGCAATGATGCGGAATGATGCGTGAATGAAGAAGATCACAGATCACAAGACACAGCGACAAACAGCGACGGGCTTCGGTGAACGTTTTGACCACAGCTTAAGATCGCTGTAATTTCCACTTCCTCTCTTTGAGGCGGCGCGTGCTTCAAATCAGCGATAGGAAAAGATGCGGAATCACGCGTGAATGAGGGAGACCACAGATACAAGAAACAGCGGCGGGCTTCGAGGAACGCCTTGACCACAGCTCAAGATCGCTGTCATATCCACTTCCTCGCTTTGAGTCGGCGCCTGCTTCAAATGAGTGCTAGGAAAAGATGCGGAATCACGCGTGAATGAGGGAGATCAAAGATCACAAGAAACAGCGGCGGGCTTCGACGAACGTCTTGACCACAGCTCAAGATCGCTGTAATTTCCACTTCCTCTCTTTAGGCGGCGCGTGCTTCAAATCAGCGCTAGGAAAAGATGCGGAATCATGCATGAATGACGGAGATCATGGATCACAAGAAACAGCGGCGGGCTTTGAGGAACGTCTTGACCACAGCACAAGATAGCTGTCATTTCCACTTCCTCTCTTTGAGGCGTCGCGTGCTTCAAATCAGCGCTAGGCAATGATGCGGAATCACGCGTGATTGATGCAGATCACAGATCACAATAAACAGCGCCGGGCTTCGACGAACGTCTTAAGCACAGCTCAAGATCGCTATAATTTCCAATTCCTCTGAGGCAGCGCGTGCTTCAACTCAGCGCTAGAAAAATATGCGGAATCAAGCGTGAATGAGGGAGATCACAGATCACAAGAAACCGCGGCGGGATCCGACGAACGTCTTGACCGCAGCTCAAGATAGCTGTAATTTCCACTTCCTCTCTCTGAGACGGCGCGTGCTTCAAATCAGCGATAGGAAAAGATGCGGAATCACGCGTGAATGAGGGGGATCACGGACCACAAGACACAGCGACAAACAGCGACGGGCTTCGGGGAACGTTTTGATTACAGCTCAAGATCGCTGTCATTTCCACTTCCTCTCTTTGAGGCAGCGCGTGCTTCAAATCAGCGATAGGAAAAGATGCGGAATCATGCGTGAATGAGGGAGATCACAGATCACAAGACACAGCGACAAACAGCGACGGGCTTCGGGGAACGTTTTGACCACAGCTCAAGATCGCTGTCATTTCCACTTCCTCTCTTTGAGGCGGCGCGTGCTCAAGTCAGTGCTAGGCAATGATGCGGAATCATGCATGAATGAAGCAGATCAAAGATCACAAGAAACAGCGCCGGGCTTCGACGAACGTTTTGACCACAGCTCAAGATCGCTGTCATTTCCGCTTCCTCTCTTTGAGGCGGCGCGTGCTCAAATCAGTGCTAGGCAACGATGCGGAATCATGCATGAATGAACGAGATCAAAGATCACAAGACACAGCGCCGGGCTTCGACGGACGTCTTGAGCACAGCTCAAGATCGCTATAATTTCCAATTCTTCTCTTTGAGGCGGCGCGTGCTTCAAAGCAGCGCTAGGCAATGATGCGGAATGATGCGTGAATGAAGGAAATCACAGATCACAAGACACAGCGACAAACCGCGACGGGCTTCGGGGAACGATTTGACCACAGCTTAAGATCGCTGTAATTTCCACTTCCTCTCTTTGAGGCAGCGCGTGCTTCAAATCAGCGCTAGGAAAAGATGCGGAATCACGCGTTAATGAGGGAGGTCACAGATCACAAGATTCAGCGACGGGCTTCGAGGAACGCCTTGACCACAGCTCAACATCGCTGTAATTTCAACTTCCTCTCTTTGAGGCAGCGCGTGCTTCAAATCAGCGCTAGGAAATGATGCGGAATCACGCGTTAATGAGGGAGATCACAGATCACAAGAACCAGCGGCGGGCTTCGGGGAACGTTTTGACCACAGCTCAAGATCGCTGTAATTTCCACCTCCTCTCTTTGAGGCGGCGCGTGCTTCAAATCAGCGCTAGGCAATGATGCGGAATCACGCGTTAATGACGGAGATCACAGATCACAAGAACCAGCGGCGGGCTTCGAGGAACGTCTTGACCACAGCTCAAAATCGCTGTAATTTCCACTTCCTCTCTTTGATCCGGCGCGTGCTTCAAATCAGAGTTAGGCAATGATGCGGAATCACGCGTTAATGACGGAGATCAGAGATCACAAGAACCAGCGGCGGGCTTCGAGGAACGTCTTGACCGCAGCTCAAGAACGCTGTAATTTTCACTTCCTCTCTTTGAGGCGGCGCATGCTTCAAATCAGCGCTAGGAAAAGATGCGGAATCACGCGTGAATGAGGGAGACCACAGATTACAAGAAACAGCGGCGGGCTTCGAGGAACGCCTTGACCACAGCTCAAGATCGCTGTCATATCCACTTCCTCGCTTTGAGTCAGCGCCTGCATCAAATGAGTGCTAGGAAAAGATGCGGAATGACGCGTGAATGAGGGAGATCAAAGATCACAAGAAACAGCGGCGGGCTTCGACGAACGTCTTGACCACAGCTCGAGATCACTGTATTTTTCTCTTCCTCTCTTTGAGGCGGCGCGTGCTTCAAATCATCACTAGGCAATGATGCGGAATCATGCGTGAATGAAGGAGATCACAGATCACAAGAAACAGCGCCAGGTTTCAACGAACGTCTTGACCACAGCTCAAGATCGCTGTAATCTCCACTTCCTCTCTTTGAGGCGGCGCGTGCTTCAAATCAGCGCTAGGCAATGATGCGGAATCACGAGTGAATGAGGGAGATCACAGATCACAAGAAAAAGCGGCGGGCTTCGATCAACGTCTTGACCACAGATCATGATCGCAGTAATTTCCACTTCCTCTCTTTGAGGCGGCGCGTGCTTCAAATCAGCGCTAGGAAAAGATGCGGAATCACGCGTGAATGAGGGAGACAACAGATTACAAGAAACAGCGGCGGGCTTCGAGGAACGCCTTGACCACAGCTCAAGATCGCTGTCATATCCACTTCCTCGCTTTGAGTCGGCGCCTGCTTCAAAAGAGTGCTAGGAAAAGATGAGGAATCACGCGTGAATGAGGGAGATCAAAGATCACAAGAAACAGCGGCGGGCTTCGACGAACGTCTTGACCACAGCTCAAGATCGCTGTAATTTCCACTTCCTCTCTTTAGGCGGCGCGTGCTTCAAATCAGCGCTAGGAAAAGATGCGGAATCATGCATGAATGACGGAGATCATGGATCACAAGAAACAGCGGCGGGCTTTGAGGAACGTCTTGACCACAGCACAAGATAGTTGTCATTTCCACTTCCTCTCTTTGAGGCGTCGCGTGCATCAAATCAGCGCTGGGCAATGATGCGGAATCACGCGTGATTGATGCAGATCACAGATCACAATAAACAGCGCCGGGCTTCGACGAACGTCTTAAGCACAGCTCAAGATCGCTATAATTTCCAATTCCTCTGAGGCGGCGCGTGCTTCAACTCGGCGCTAGAAAAATATGCGGAATCACGCGTGAATGAGGGAGATCACAGATCACAAGAAACCGCGGCGGGATCCGACGAACGTCTTGACCGCAGCTCAAGATAGCTGTAATTTCCACTTCCTCTCTCTGAGGCGGCGCGTGCTTCAAATCAGCGATAGGAAAAGATGCGGAATCACGCGTGAATGAGGGGGATCACAGAACACAAGACACAGCGACAAACAGCGACGGGCTTCGGGGAACGTTTTGATTACAGCTCAAGATCGCTGTCATTTCCACTTCCTCTGTTTGAGGCAGCGCGTGCTTCAAATCATAGCTAGGGAATGATGCGGAATGACGCGTGAATGAAGGAGATCAAAGATCACAAGAAACAGCGCCGGGCTTCGACGAACGTCTTGAGCACAGCTCAAGATCGCTGTAATTTCCAATTCCTCTCTTTGAGGCGGCGCGTGCTTCAAGGCAGCGCTAGGCAATGATGCGGAATGATGCGTGAATGAAGGAGATCACAGATCACAAGACACAGCGACAAACAGCGACGGGCTTCGGGGAACGTTTTGACCAGAGCTTAAGATCGCTATATTTTCCAATTCCTCGCTTTGAGGCGGCGCGTGCTTCAAATCAGCGATAGGAAATGATGCGGAATCACGCGTGATTGATGGAGAACACAGATCACAATAAACAGCGCCGGGCTTCGACGAACGTCTTGAGCACAGCTCAAGATCGCTATAATTTCCAATTCCTCTCTTTGAGGCGGCGCGTGCTTCAAAGCGGAGCTAGAAAAATATGCGGAATCACGCGTGAATGAGGGAGATCACAGATCACAAGAAACCGCGGCGGGATCCGACGAACGTCTTGACCGCAGCTCAAGATCGCTATAATTTCCAATTCCTCTCTTTGAGGCTGCGCGTGCTTCAAAGCGGAGCTAGAAAAAGATGCGGAATCACGCGTGAATGAGGGAGATCACAGATCACAAGAAACCGCGGCGGGATCCGACGAACGTCTTGACCGCAGCTCAAGATAGCTGTAATTTCTACTTCCGCTCGTTGAGGCGGCGCGTGCTTCAAATCAGCGATAGGAAAAGATGCGGAATCGCGCTTGAATAACGGAGATCACAGATCACAAGAAACAGCGGCGAGCTTCAATGAACGTCTTGACCACAGCTCAAGATCGCTGTAATTTCCACTTCCGCTCTTTCAGGCTGCGCGTTCTTCAAATCAGTGCTAGGCAAACACGCGGAATCATGCGTGAATGAGGGAGATCACAGAACATAAGAAACAGCGGCGTGTTTCAACGAACGTCTTGACCACAGCTCAAGATCGCTGTAATTTCCACTTCCTCTCTTTGAGGCAGCGCGTGCTTCAAATCAGCGCTAGGAAATGATGCGGAATCACGCGTTAATGAGGGAGATCACAGATCACAAGAACCAGCGGCGGGCTTCGAGGAACGTCTTGACTACAGCTCAAAATCGCTGTAATTTCCACTTCCTCTCTTTGAGGCGGCGCGTGCTTCAAATCAGCGCTAGGCAATGATGCGGAATCACGCGTTAATGACGGAGATCACAGATCACAAGAACCAGCGGCGGGCTTCGAGGAACGTCTTGACCACAGCTCAAGAACGCTGTAATTTCCACTTCCTCTCTTTGAGGCAGCGCGTGCTTCAAATCAGCGCTAGGCAATGTTGCGGAATCATGCGGGAATGAGGGAGATTACAGGTCACAAGAACCAGCGGCGGGCTTCGGGGAACGTTTTGACCACAGCTCAAGATCGCTGTAATTTCCACTACTCTCTTTGAGGCGGCGCGTGCTTCAAATCAGCGCTAGGCAATGATGCGGAATCACGCGTTAATGACGGAGATCACATATCGCAAGAACCAGCGGCGGGCTTCGAGGAACGTCTTGACCACAGCTCAAGAACGCTGTAATTTCCACTTCCTCTCTTTGATCCGGCGCGTGCTTCAAATCAGCGTTAGGCAATGATGCGGAATCACGCGTTAATGACGGAGATAAGAGATCACAAGAACCAGCGGCGGGCTTCGAGGAACGTCTTGACCGCAGCTCAAGAACGCTGTAATTTCCACTTCCTCTCTTTGAGGCGGCGCATGCTTCAAATCAGCGCTAGGAAAAGATGCGGAATCACGCGTGAATGAGGGAGACCACAGATTACAAGAAACAGCGGCGGGCTTCGAGGAACGCCTTGACCACAGCTCAAGATCGCTGTCATATCCACTTCCTCGCTTTGAGTCGTCGCCTGCTTCAAATGAGTGCTAGGAAAAGATGCGGAATGACGCGTGAATGAGGGAGATCAAAGATCACAAGAAACAGCGGCGGGCTTCGACGAACGTCTTGACCACAGCTCGAGATCACTGTATTTTTCTCTTCCTCTCTTTGAGGCGGCGCGTGCTTCAAATCATCACTAGGCAATGATGCGGAATCATGCGTGAATGAAGGAGATCACAGATCACAAGAAACAGCGCCAGGTTTCAACGAACGTCATGACCACAGCTCAAGATCGCTGTAATCTCCACTTCCTCTCTTTGAGGCGGCACGTGCTTCAAATTAGCGCTAGGCAATGATGCGGAATCACGAGTGAATGAGGGAGATCACAGATCACAAGAAAAAGCGGCGGGCTTCGATCAACGTCTTGACCACAGATCATGATCGCAGTAATTTCCACTTCCTCTCTTTGAGGCGGCGCGTGCTTCAAATCAGCGCTAGGAAAAGATGCGGAATCACGCGTGAATGAGGGAGACAACAGATTACAAGAAACAGCGGCGGGCTTCGAGGAACGCCTTGACCACAGCTCAAGATCGCTGTCATATCCACTTCCTCGCTTTGAGTCGGCGCCTGCTTCAAAAGAGTGCTAGGAAAAGATGAGGAATCACACGTGAATGAGGGAGATCAAAGATCACAAGAAACAGCGGCGGGCTTCGACGAACGTCTTGACCACAGCTCAAGATCGCTGTCATTTCCACTTCCTCTCTTTGAGGCGTCGCGTGCATCAAATCAGCGCTAGGGAATGATGCGGAATCACGCGTGATTGATGCAGATCACAGATCACAATAAACAGCGCCGGGCTTCGACGAACGTCTTAAGCACAGCTCAAGATCGCTATAATTTCCAATTCCTCTGAGGCGGCGCGTGCTTCAACTCAGCGCTAGAAAAATATGCGGAATCACGCGTGAATGAGGGAGATCACAGATCACAAGATACCGCGGCGGGATCCGACGAACGTCTTGACCGCAGCTCAAGATAGCTGTAATTTCCACTTCCTCTCTCTGAGGCGGCGCGTGCTTCAAATCAGCGATAGGAAAAGATGCGGAATCACGCGTGAATGAGGGGGATCACAGAACACAAGACACAGCGACAAACAGCGACGGGCTTCGGGGAACGTTTTGATTACAGCTCAAGATCGCTGTCATTTCCACTTCCTCTCTTTGAGGCAGCGCGTGCTTCAAATCATAGCTAGGGAATGATGCGGAATGACGCGTGAATGAAGGAGATCAAAGATCACAAGAAACAGCGCCAGGGCTTCGACGAACGTCTTGAGCACAGCTCAAGATCGCTGTAATTTCCAATTCCTCTCTTTGAGGCGGCGCGTGCTTCAAGGCAGCGCTAGGCAATGATGCGGAATGATGCGTGAATGAAGGAGATCACAGATCACAAGACACAGCGACAAACAGCGACGGGCTTCGGGGAACGTTTTGACCAGAGCTTAAGATCGCTATATTTTCCAATTCCTCGCTTTGAGGCGGCGCGTGCTTCAAATCAGCGATAGGAAAAGATGCGGAATCACGCGTGATTGATGGAGAACACAGATCACAATAAACAGCGCCGGGCTTCGACGAACGTCTTGAGCACAGCTCAAGATCGCTATAATTTCCAATTCCTCTCTTTGAGGCGGCGCGTGCTTCAAAGCGGAGCTAGGCAATGATGCGGAATGATGCGTGAATGAAGGAAATCACAGATCACAAGACACAGCGACAAACCGCGACGGGCTTCGGGGAACGATTTGACCACAGCTTAAGATCGCTGTAATTTCCACTTCCTCTCTTTGAGGCAGCGCGTGCTTCAAATCAGCGCTAGGAAAAGATGCGGAATCACGCGTTAATGAGGGAGGTCACAGATCACAAGATTCAGCGACGGGCTTCGAGGAACGCCTTGACCACAGCTCAACATCGCTGTAATTTCAACTTCCTCTCTTTGAGGCAGCGCGTGCTTCAAATCAGCGCTAGGAAATGATGCGGAATCACGCGTTAATGAGGGAGATCACAGATCACAAGAACCAGCGGCGGGCTTCGGGGAACGTTTTGACCACAGCTCAAGATCGCTGTAATTTCCACCTCCTCTCTTTGAGGCGGCGCGTGCTTCAAATCAGCGCTAGGCAATGATGCGGAATCACGCGTTAATGACGGAGATCACAGATCACAAGAACCAGCGGCGGGCTTCGAGGAACGTCTTGACCACAGCTCAAAATCGCTGTAATTTCCACTTCCTCTCTTTGATCCGGCGCGTGCTTCAAATCAGAGTTAGGCAATGATGCGGAATCACGCGTTAATGACGGAGATCAGAGATCACAAGAACCAGCGGCGGGCTTCGAGGAACGTCTTGACCGCAGCTCAAGAACGCTGTAATTTTCACTTCCTCTCTTTGAGGCGGCGCATGCTTCAAATCAGCGCTAGGAAAAGATGCGGAATCACGCGTGAATGAGGGAGACCACAGATTACAAGAAACAGCGGCGGGCTTCGAGGAACGCCTTGACCACAGCTCAAGATCGCTGTCATATCCACTTCCTCGCTTTGAGTCAGCGCCTGCATCAAATGAGTGCTAGGAAAAGATGCGGAATGACGCGTGAATGAGGGAGATCAAAGATCACAAGAAACAGCGGCGGGCTTCGACGAACGTCTTGACCACAGCTCGAGATCACTGTATTTTTCTCTTCCTCTCTTTGAGGCGGCGCGTGCTTCAAATCATCACTAGGCAATGATGCGGAATCATGCGTGAATGAAGGAGATCACAGATCACAAGAAACAGCGCCAGGTTTCAACGAACGTCTTGACCACAGCTCAAGATCGCTGTAATCTCCACTTCCTCTCTTTGAGGCGGCGCGTGCTTCAAATCAGCGCTAGGCAATGATGCGGAATCACGAGTGAATGAGGGAGATCACAGATCACAAGAAAAAGCGGCGGGCTTCGATCAACGTCTTGACCACAGATCATGATCGCAGTAATTTCCACTTCCTCTCTTTGAGGCGGCGCGTGCTTCAAATCAGCGCTAGGAAAAGATGCGGAATCACGCGTGAATGAGGGAGACAACAGATTACAAGAAACAGCGGCGGGCTTCGAGGAACGCCTTGACCACAGCTCAAGATCGCTGTCATATCCACTTCCTCGCTTTGAGTCGGCGCCTGCTTCAAAAGAGTGCTAGGAAAAGATGAGGAATCACGCGTGAATGAGGGAGATCAAAGATCACAAGAAACAGCGGCGGGCTTCGACGAACGTCTTGACCACAGCTCAAGATCGCTGTAATTTCCACTTCCTCTCTTTAGGCGGCGCGTGCTTCAAATCAGCGCTAGGAAAAGATGCGGAATCATGCATGAATGACGGAGATCATGGATCACAAGAAACAGCGGCGGGCTTTGAGGAACGTCTTGACCACAGCACAAGATAGTTGTCATTTCCACTTCCTCTCTTTGAGGCGTCGCGTGCATCAAATCAGCGCTGGGCAATGATGCGGAATCACGCGTGATTGATGCAGATCACAGATCACAATAAACAGCGCCGGGCTTCGACGAACGTCTTAAGCACAGCTCAAGATCGCTATAATTTCCAATTCCTCTGAGGCGGCGCGTGCTTCAACTCGGCGCTAGAAAAATATGCGGAATCACGCGTGAATGAGGGAGATCACAGATCACAAGAAACCGCGGCGGGATCCGACGAACGTCTTGACCGCAGCTCAAGATAGCTGTAATTTCCACTTCCTCTCTCTGAGGCGGCGCGTGCTTCAAATCAGCGATAGGAAAAGATGCGGAATCACGCGTGAATGAGGGGGATCACAGAACACAAGACACAGCGACAAACAGCGACGGGCTTCGGGGAACGTTTTGATTACAGCTCAAGATCGCTGTCATTTCCACTTCCTCTGTTTGAGGCAGCGCGTGCTTCAAATCATAGCTAGGGAATGATGCGGAATGACGCGTGAATGAAGGAGATCAAAGATCACAAGAAACAGCGCCGGGCTTCGACGAACGTCTTGAGCACAGCTCAAGATCGCTGTAATTTCCAATTCCTCTCTTTGAGGCGGCGCGTGCTTCAAGGCAGCGCTAGGCAATGATGCGGAATGATGCGTGAATGAAGGAGATCACAGATCACAAGACACAGCGACAAACAGCGACGGGCTTCGGGGAACGTTTTGACCAGAGCTTAAGATCGCTATATTTTCCAATTCCTCGCTTTGAGGCGGCGCGTGCTTCAAATCAGCGATAGGAAATGATGCGGAATCACGCGTGATTGATGGAGAACACAGATCACAATAAACAGCGCCGGGCTTCGACGAACGTCTTGAGCACAGCTCAAGATCGCTATAATTTCCAATTCCTCTCTTTGAGGCGGCGCGTGCTTCAAAGCGGAGCTAGAAAAATATGCGGAATCACGCGTGAATGAGGGAGATCACAGATCACAAGAAACCGCGGCGGGATCCGACGAACGTCTTGACCGCAGCTCAAGATCGCTATAATTTCCAATTCCTCTCTTTGAGGCTGCGCGTGCTTCAAAGCGGAGCTAGAAAAAGATGCGGAATCACGCGTGAATGAGGGAGATCACAGATCACAAGAAACCGCGGCGGGATCCGACGAACGTCTTGACCGCAGCTCAAGATAGCTGTAATTTCTACTTCCGCTCGTTGAGGCGGCGCGTGCTTCAAATCAGCGATAGGAAAAGATGCGGAATCGCGCTTGAATAACGGAGATCACAGATCACAAGAAACAGCGGCGAGCTTCAATGAACGTCTTGACCACAGCTCAAGATCGCTGTAATTTCCACTTCCGCTCTTTCAGGCTGCGCGTTCTTCAAATCAGTGCTAGGCAAACACGCGGAATCATGCGTGAATGAGGGAGATCACAGAACATAAGAAACAGCGGCGTGTTTCAACGAACGTCTTGACCACAGCTCAAGATCGCTGTAATTTCCACTTCCTCTCTTTGAGGCAGCGCGTGCTTCAAATCAGCGCTAGGAAATGATGCGGAATCACGCGTTAATGAGGGAGATCACAGATCACAAGAACCAGCGGCGGGCTTCGAGGAACGTCTTGACTACAGCTCAAAATCGCTGTAATTTCCACTTCCTCTCTTTGAGGCGGCGCGTGCTTCAAATCAGCGCTAGGCAATGATGCGGAATCACGCGTTAATGACGGAGATCACAGATCACAAGAACCAGCGGCGGGCTTCGAGGAACGTCTTGACCACAGCTCAAGAACGCTGTAATTTCCACTTCCTCTCTTTGAGGCAGCGCGTGCTTCAAATCAGCGCTAGGCAATGTTGCGGAATCATGCGGGAATGAGGGAGATTACAGGTCACAAGAACCAGCGGCGGGCTTCGGGGAACGTTTTGACCACAGCTCAAGATCGCTGTAATTTCCACTACTCTCTTTGAGGCGGCGCGTGCTTCAAATCAGCGCTAGGCAATGATGCGGAATCACGCGTTAATGACGGAGATCACATATCGCAAGAACCAGCGGCGGGCTTCGAGGAACGTCTTGACCACAGCTCAAGAACGCTGTAATTTCCACTTCCTCTCTTTGATCCGGCGCGTGCTTCAAATCAGCGTTAGGCAATGATGCGGAATCACGCGTTAATGACGGAGATAAGAGATCACAAGAACCAGCGGCGGGCTTCGAGGAACGTCTTGACCGCAGCTCAAGAACGCTGTAATTTCCACTTCCTCTCTTTGAGGCGGCGCATGCTTCAAATCAGCGCTAGGAAAAGATGCGGAATCACGCGTGAATGAGGGAGACCACAGATTACAAGAAACAGCGGCGGGCTTCGAGGAACGCCTTGACCACAGCTCAAGATCGCTGTCATATCCACTTCCTCGCTTTGAGTCGTCGCCTGCTTCAAATGAGTGCTAGGAAAAGATGCGGAATGACGCGTGAATGAGGGAGATCAAAGATCACAAGAAACAGCGGCGGGCTTCGACGAACGTCTTGACCACAGCTCGAGATCACTGTATTTTTCTCTTCCTCTCTTTGAGGCGGCGCGTGCTTCAAATCATCACTAGGCAATGATGCGGAATCATGCGTGAATGACGGAGATCACAGATCACAAGAAACAGCGCCAGGTTTCAACGAACGTCATGACCACAGCTCAAGATCGCTGTAATCTCCACTTCCTCTCTTTGAGGCGGCACGTGCTTCAAATTAGCGCTAGGCAATGATGCGGAATCACGAGTGAATGAGGGAGATCACAGATCACAAGAAAAAGCGGCGGGCTTCGATCAACGTCTTGACCACAGATCATGATCGCAGTAATTTCCACTTCCTCTCTTTGAGGCGGCGCGTGCTTCAAATCAGCGCTAGGAAAAGATGCGGAATCACGCGTGAATGAGGGAGACAACAGATTACAAGAAACAGCGGCGGGCTTCGAGGAACGCCTTGACCACAGCTCAAGATCGCTGTCATATCCACTTCCTCGCTTTGAGTCGGCGCCTGCTTCAAAAGAGTGCTAGGAAAAGATGAGGAATCACACGTGAATGAGGGAGATCAAAGATCACAAGAAACAGCGGCGGGCTTCGACGAACGTCTTGACCACAGCTCAAGATCGCTGTCATTTCCACTTCCTCTCTTTGAGGCGTCGCGTGCATCAAATCAGCGCTAGGGAATGATGCGGAATCACGCGTGATTGATGCAGATCACAGATCACAATAAACAGCGCCGGGCTTCGACGAACGTCTTAAGCACAGCTCAAGATCGCTATAATTTCCAATTCCTCTGAGGCGGCGCGTGCTTCAACTCAGCGCTAGAAAAATATGCGGAATCACGCGTGAATGAGGGAGATCACAGATCACAAGATACCGCGGCGGGATCCGACGAACGTCTTGACCGCAGCTCAAGATAGCTGTAATTTCCACTTCCTCTCTCTGAGGCGGCGCGTGCTTCAAATCAGCGATAGGAAAAGATGCGGAATCACGCGTGAATGAGGGGGATCACAGAACACAAGACACAGCGACAAACAGCGACGGGCTTCGGGGAACGTTTTGATTACAGCTCAAGATCGCTGTCATTTCCACTTCCTCTCTTTGAGGCAGCGCGTGCTTCAAATCATAGCTAGGGAATGATGCGGAATGACGCGTGAATGAAGGAGATCAAAGATCACAAGAAACAGCGCCAGGCTTCGACGAACGTCTTGAGCACAGCTCAAGATCGCTGTAATTTCCAATTCCTCTCTTTGAGGCGGCGCGTGCTTCAAGGCAGCGCTAGGCAATGATGCGGAATGATGCGTGAATGAAGGAGATCACAGATCACAAGACACAGCGACAAACAGCGACGGGCTTCGGGGAACGTTTTGACCAGAGCTTAAGATCGCTATATTTTCCAATTCCTCGCTTTGAGGCGGCGCGTGCTTCAAATCAGCGATAGGAAAAGATGCGGAATCACGCGTGATTGATGGAGAACACAGATCACAATAAACAGCGCCGGGCTTCGACGAACGTCTTGAGCACAGCTCAAGATCGCTATAATTTCCAATTCCTCTCTTTGAGGCGGCGCGTGCTTCAAAGCGGAGCTAGAAAAATATGCGGAATCACGCGTGAATGAGGGAGATCACAGATCACAAGAAACCGCGGCGGGATCCGACGAACGTCTTGACCGCAGCTCAAGATCGCTATAATTTCCAATTCCTCTCTTTGAGGCGGCGCGTGCTTCAAATCAGCGATAGGAAAAGATGCGGAATCGCGCGTGAATAACGGAGATCACAGATCACAAGAAACAGCGGCGAGCTTCAATGAACGTCTTGACCACAGCTCAAGATCGCTGTAATTTCCACTTCCGCTCTTTCAGGCTGCGCGTTCTTCAAATCAGTGCTAGGCAATGACGCGGAATCATGCGTGAATGAGGGAGATCACAGAACACAAGAAACAGCGGCGTGTTTCAACGAACGTCTTGACCACAGCTCAAGATCGCTGTAATTTCCACTTCCTCTCTTTGAGGCAGCGCGTGCTTCAAATCAGCGCTAGGAAATGATGCGGAATCACGCGTTAATGAGGGAGATCACAGATCACAAGAACCAGCGGCGGGCTTCGAGGAACGTCTTGACTACAGCTCAAAATCGCTGTAATTTCCACTTCCTCTCTTTGAGGCGGCGCGTGCTTCAAATCAGCGCTAGGCAATGATGCGGAATCACGCGTTAATGACGGAGATCACAGATCACAAGAACCAGCGGCGGGCTTCGAGGAACGTCTTGACCACAGCTCAAGAACGCTGTAATTTCCACTTCCTCTCTTTGAGGCAGCGCGTGATTCAAATCAGCGCTAGGCAATGATGCGGAATCATGCGGGAATGAGGGAGATCACAGGTCACAAGAAACGGCGGCGGCCTTCGAAGAACGTCTTGACCACAGCTCAAGATCACTGTAATTTCCACTTCCTCTCTTTGAGGCGGCGCGTGCTTCAAATCAGCGCGAGGCAATGATGCGGAATCACGCGTTAATGACGGAGATCACAGATCAAAAGAACCAGCGGCTGGCATCGAAGAACGTCTTGACCACAGTACAAGATCACCGTAATTTCCACTTCCTCTCTTTGAGGCGGCGCGTGCTTCAAATCAGCGCTAGGCAATGTTGCGGAATCATGCGGGAATGAGGGAGATTACAGGTCACAAGAAACGGCGGCGGCCTTCGAAGAACGTCTTGACCACCGCTCAAGATCGCTGTAATTTCCACTACTCTCTTTGAGGCGGCGCGTGCTTCAAATCAGCGCTAGGCAATGATGCGGAATCACGCGTTAATGACGGAGATCACATATCGCAAGAACCAGCGGCGGGCTTCGAGGAACGTCTTGACCACAGCTCAAGAACGCTGTAAGTTCCACTTCCTCTCTTTGAGGCGGCGCATGCTTCAAATCAGCGCTAGGAAAAGATGCGGAATCACGCGTGAATGAGGGAGCCCAGAGATTACAAGAAACAGCGGCGGGCTTCGAGGAACGCCTTGACCACAGCTCAAGATCGCTGTCATATCCACTTCCTCGCTTTGAGTCGGCGCCTGCTTCAAATGAGTGCTAGGCAATGATGCGGAATCACGCGTTGATGACGGAGATCACATATCGCAAGAACCAGCGGCGGGCTTCGAGGAACGTCTTGACCACAGCTCAAGAACGCTGTAATTTCCACTTCCTCTCTTTGAGGCAGCGCGTGCTTCAAATCAGCGCTAGGAAATGATGCGGAATCACGCGTGAATGAGGGAGATCACAGATCACAAGAAACAGCGGCGGGCTTCGAGGAACGTCTTGACCACAGCTCAAGATCGCTGTATTTTCCACTTCCTCTCTTTGAGGCGGCGCGTGCTTCAAATCAGCGCTAGGCAATGTTGCGGAATCATGCGGGAATGAGAGAGATTACAGGTCACAAGAAACGGCGGCGGCCTTCGAAGAACGTCTTGACCACCGCTCAAGATCGCTGTAAT
This sequence comes from Amblyomma americanum, assembly GCA_030143305.2. Classification (NCBI taxonomy): domain Eukaryota; kingdom Metazoa; phylum Arthropoda; class Arachnida; order Ixodida; family Ixodidae; genus Amblyomma; species Amblyomma americanum. The sequence goes on along the minus strand of JARKHS020007874.1, from coordinate 22,471 downwards.
TTCCACTACACTCTTTGAGGCGGCGCGTGCTTCAAATCAGCGCTAGGCAATGATGCGGAATCACGCGTTAATGACGGAGATCACAGATCACAAGAACCAGCGGCGGGCTTCGAGGAACGTCTTGACCACAGCTCAAGATCGCTGTAACTTCCACATCCTCTCTTTGAGGCGGCGCCTGCTTCAAATGAGTGCTAGGCAATGATGCGGAATCACGCGTTGATGACGGAGATCACATATCGCAAGAACCAGCGGCGGGCTTCGAGGAACGTCTTGACCACAGCTCAAGAACGCTGTAATTTCCACTTCCTCTCTTTGAGGCAGCGCGTGCTTCAAATCAGCGCTAGGAAATGATGCGGAATCACGCGTGAATGAGGGAGATCACAGATCACAAGAAACAGCGGCGGGCTTCGAGGAACGTCTTGACCACAGCTCAAGATCGCTGTATTTTCCACTTCCTCTCTTTGAGGCGGCGCGTGCTTCAAATCAGCGCTAGGCAATGTTGCGGAATCATGCGGGAATGAGAGAGATTACAGGTCACAAGAAACGGCGGCGGCCTTCGAAGAACGTCTTGACCACCGCTCAAGATCGCTGTAATTTCCACTACACTCTTTGAGGCGGCGCGTGCTTCAAATCAGCGCTAGGCAATGATGCGGAATCACGCTTTAATGACGGAGATCACAGATCACAAGAACCAGCGGCGGGCTTCGAGGAACGTCTTGACCACAGCTCAAGATCGCTGTAACTTCCACATCCTCTCTTTGAGGCGGCGCGTGCATCAAATCAGCGCTAGGCAATGATGCGGAATCACGCGTTAATGACGGAGATCACATATCGCAAGAACCAGCGGCGGGCTTCGAGGAACGTCTTGACCACAGCTCAAGAACGCTGTAATTTCCACTTCCTCTCTTTGAGGTAGCGCGTGCTTCAAATCAGCGCTAGGAAATGATGCGGAATCACGCGTGAATGAGGGAGATCACAGATCACAAGAAACAGCGGCGTGTTTCAACGAACGTCTTGACCACAGCTCTAGATCGCTGTAATTTCCACTTCCTCTCTTTGAGGCAGCGCGTGCTTCAAATCAGCGCTAGGAAATGATGCGGAATCACGCGTTAATGAGGGAGATCACAGATCACAAGAACCAGCGGCGGGCTTCGAGGAACGTCTTGACTACAGCTCAAAATCGCTGTAATTTCCACTTCCTCTCTTTGAGGCGGCGCGTGCTTCAAATCAGCGCTAGGCAATGATGCGGAATCACGCGTTAATGACGGAGATCACAGATCACAAGAACCAGCGGCGGGCTTCGAGGAACGTCTTGACCACAGCTCAAGAACGCTGTAATTTCCACTTCCTCTCTTTGAGGCAGCGCGTGATTCAAATCAGCGCTAGGCAATGATGCGGAATCATGCGGGAATGAGGGAGATCACAGGTCACAAGAAACGGCGGCGGCCTTCGAAGAACGTCTTGACCACAGCTCAAGATCACTGTAATTTCCACTTCCTCTCTTTGAGGCGGCGCGTGCTTCAAATCAGCGCGAGGCAATGATGCGGAATCACGCGTTAATGACGGAGATCACAGATCAAAAGAACCAGCGGCGGGCATCGAAGAACGTCTTGACCACAGTACAAGATCACCGTAATTTCCACTTCCTCTCTTTGAGGCGGCGCGTGCTTCAAATCAGCGCTAGGCAATGTTGCGGAATCATGCGGGAATGAGGGAGATTACAGGTCACAAGAAACTGCGGCGGCCTTCGAAGAACGTCTTGACCACCGCTCAAGATCGCTGTAATTTCCACTACTCTCTTTGAGGCGGCGCGTGCTTCAAATCAGCGCTAGGCAATGATGCGGAATCACGCGTTAATGACGGAGATCACATATCGCAAGAACCAGCGGCGGGCTTCGAGGAACGTCTTGACCGCAGCTCAAGATCGCTATAATTTCCAATTCCTCTCTTTGAGGCGGCGCGTGCTTCAAATCAGCGATAGGAAAAGATGCGGAATCGCGCGTGAATAACGGAGATCACAGATCACAAGAAACAGCGGCGAGCTTCAATGAACGTCTTGACCACAGCTCAAGATCGCTGTAATTTCCACTTCCGCTCTTTCAGGCTGCGCGTTCTTCAAATCAGTGCTAGGCAATGACGCGGAATCATGCGTGAATGAGGGAGATCACAGAACACAAGAAACAGCGGCGTGTTTCAACGAACGTCTTGACCACAGCTCAAGATCGCTGTAATTTCCACTTCCTCTCTTTGAGGCAGCGCGTGCTTCAAATCAGCGCTAGGAAATGATGCGGAATCACGCGTTAATGAGGGAGATCACAGATCACAAGAACCAGCGGCGGGCTTCGAGGAACGTCTTGACTACAGCTCAAAATCGCTGTAATTTCCACTTCCTCTCTTTGAGGCGGCGCGTGCTTCAAATCAGCGCTAGGCAATGATGCGGAATCACGCGTTAATGACGGAGATCACAGATCACAAGAACCAGCGGCGGGCTTCGAGGAACGTCTTGACCACAGCTCAAGAACGCTGTAATTTCCACTTCCTCTCTTTGAGGCAGCGCGTGATTCAAATCAGCGCTAGGCAATGATGCGGAATCATGCGGGAATGAGGGATTTCACAGGTCACAAGAAACGGCGGCGGCCTTCGAAGAACGTCTTGACCACAGCTCAAGATCACTGTAATTTCCACTTCCTCTCTTTGAGGCGGCGCGTGCTTCAAATCAGCGCGAGGCAATGATGCGGAATCACGCGTTAATGACGGAGATCACAGATCAAAAGAACCAGCGGCTGGCATCGAAGAACGTCTTGACCACAGTACAAGATCACCGTAATTTCCACTTCCTCTCTTTGAGGCGGCGCGTGCTTCAAATCAGCGCTAGGCAATGTTGCGGAATCATGCGGGAATGAGGGAGATTACAGGTCACAAGAAACGGCGGCGGCCTTCGAAGAACGTCTTGACCACCGCTCAAGATCGCTGTAATTTCCACTACTCTCTTTGAGGCGGCGCGTGCTTCAAATCAGCGCTAGGCAATGATGCGGAATCACGCGTTAATGACGGAGATCACATATCGCAAGAACCAGCGGCGGGCTTCGAGGAACGTCTTGACCACAGCTCAAGAACGCTGTAAGTTCCACTTCCTCTCTTTGAGGCGGCGCATGCTTCAAATCAGCGCTAGGAAAAGATGCGGAATCACGCGTGAATGAGGGAGCCCAGAGATTACAAGAAACAGCGGCGGGCTTCGAGGAACGCCTTGACCACAGCTCAAGATCGCTGTCATATCCACTTCCTCGCTTTGAGTCGGCGCCTGCTTCAAATGAGTGCTAGGCAATGATGCGGAATCACGCGTTGATGACGGAGATCACATATCGCAAGAACCAGCGGCGGGCTTCGAGGAACGTCTTGACCACAGCTCAAGAACGCTGTAATTTCCACTTCCTCTCTTTGAGGCAGCGCGTGCTTCAAATCAGCGCTAGGAAATGATGCGGAATCACGCGTGAATGAGGGAGATCACAGATCACAAGAAACAGCGGCGGGCTTCGAGGAACGTCTTGACCACAGCTCAAGATCGCTGTATTTTCCACTTCCTCTCTTTGAGGCGGCGCGTGCTTCAAATCAGCGCTAGGCAATGTTGCGGAATCATGCGGGAATGAGAGAGATTACAGGTCACAAGAAACGGCGGCGGCCTTCGAAGAACGTCTTGACCACCGCTCAAGATCGCTGTAATTTCCACTACACTCTTTGAGGCGGCGCGTGCTTCAAATCAGCGCTAGGCAATGTTGCGGAATCATGCGGGAATGAGGGAGATTACAGGTCACAAGAAACTGCGGCGGCCTTCGAAGAACGTCTTGACCACCGCTCAAGATCGCTGTAATTTCCACTACTCTCTTTGAGGCGGCGCGTGCTTCAAATCAGCGCTAGGCAATGATGCGGAATCACGCGTTAATGACGGAGATCACATATCGCAAGAACCAGCGGCGGGCTTCGAGGAACGTCTTGACCACAGCTCAAGAACGCTGTAATTTCCACTTCCTCTCTTTGAGGCGGCGCATGCTTCAAATCAGCGCTAGGAAAAGATGCGGAATCACGCGTGAATGAGGGAGACCACAGATTACAAGAAACAGCGGCGGGCTTCGAGGAACGCCTTGACCACAGCTCAAGATCGCTGTCATATCCACTTCCTCGCTTTGAGTCGGCGCCTGCTTCAAATGAGTGCTAGGCAATGATGCGGAATCACGCGTTGATGACGGAGATCACATATCGCAAGAACCAGCGGCGGGCTTCGAGGAACGTCTTGACCACAGCTCCAGAACGCTGTAATTTCCACTTCCTCTCTTTGAGGCAGCGCGTGCTTCAAATCAGCGCTAGGAAATGATGCGGAATCACGCGTGAATGAGGGAGATCACAGATCACAAGAACCAGCGGCGGGCTTCGAGGAACGTCTTGACCACAGCTCAAGATCGCTGTATTTTCCACTTCCTCTCTTTGAGGCGGCGCGTGCTTCAAATCAGCGCTAGGCAATGTTGCGGAATCATGCGGGAATGAGGGAGATTACAGGTCACAAGAAACGGCGGCGGCCTTCGAAGAACGTCTTGACCACCGCTCAAGATCGCTGTAATTTCCACTACACTCTTTGAGGCGGCGCGTGCTTCAAATCAGCGCTAGGCAATGATGCGGAATCACGCGTTAATGACGGAGATCACATATCGCAAGAACCAGCGGCGGGCTTCGAGGAACGTCTTGACCACAGCTCAAGAACGCTGTAATTTCCACTTCCTCTCTTTGAGGCAGCGCGTGCTTCAAATCAGCGCTAGGAAATGATGCGGAATCACGCGTGAATGAGGGAGATCACAGATCACAAGAAACAGCGGCGGGCTTCGAGGAACGTCTTGACCACAGCTCAAGATCGCTGTAATTTCCACTTCCTCTCTTTGAGGCGGCGCGTGCTTCAAATCAGCGCTAGGAAATGATGCGGAATCACGCGTTAATGAGGGAGATCACAGATCACAAGAACCAGCGGCGGGCTTCGAGGAACGTCTTGACCACAGCTCAAGAATCGCTGTAATTTCCACTTCCTCTCTTTGAGGCGGCGCGTGCTTCAAATCAGCGCTAGGCAATGATGCGGAATCACGCGTTAATGACGGAGATCACAGATCACAAGAACCAGCGGCGGGCTTCGAGGAACGTCTTGACCACAGCTCAAGAACGCTGTAATTTCCACTTCCTCTCTTTGAGGCAGCGCGTGATTCAAATCAGCGCTAGGCAATGATGCGGAATCATGCGGGAATGAGGGAGATCACAGGTCACAAGAAACGGCGGCGGCCTTCGAAGAACGTCTTGACCACAGCTCAAGAGCACTGTAATTTCCACTTCCTCACTTTGAGGCGGCGCGTGCTTCAAATCAGCGCGAGGCAATGATGCGGAATCACGCGTTAATGACGGAGATCACAGATCAAAAGAACCAGCGGCGGGCATCGAAGAACGTCTTGACCACAGTACAAGATCACCGTAATTTCCACTTCCTCTCTTTGAGGCGGCGCGTGCTTCAAATCAGCGCTAGGCAATGTTGCGGAATCACGCGTTAATGACGGAGATCACATATCGCAAGAACCAGCGGCGGGCTTCGAGGAACGTCTTGACCACAGCTCAAGAACGCTGTAATTTCCACTTCCTCTCTTTGAGGCGGCGCATGCTTCAAATCAGCGCTAGGAAAAGATGCGGAATCACGCGTGGATGAGGGAGACCACAGATTACAAGAAACAGCGGCGGGCTTCGAGGAACGCCTTGACCACAGCTCAAGATCGCTGTCATATCCACTTCCTCGCTTTGAGTCGGCGCCTGCTTCAAATGAGTGCTAGGCAATGATGCGGAATCACGCGTTGATGACGGAGATCACATATCGCAAGAACCAGCGGCGGGCTTCGAGGAACGTCTTGACCACAGCTCAAGAACGCTGTAATTTCCACTTCCTCTCTTTGAGGCAGCGCGTGCTTCAAATCAGCGCTAGGAAATGATGCGGAATGACGCGTGAATGAGGGAGATCACAGATCACAAGAACCAGCGGCGGGCTTCGAGGAACGTCTTGACCACAGCTCAAGATCGCTGTATTTTCCACTTCCACTCTTTGAGGCGGCGCGTGCTTCAAATCAGCGCTAGGCAATGCTGCGGAATCATGCGGGAATGAGGGAGATTACAGGTCACAAGAAACGGCGGCGGCCTTCGAAGAACGTCTTGACCACCGCTCAAGATCGCTGTAATTTCCACTACACTCTTTGAGGCGGCGCGTGCTTCAAATCAGCGCTAGGCAATGATGCGGAATCACGCCTTAATGACGGAGATCACAGATCACAAGAACCAGCGGCGGGCTTCGAGGAACGTCTTGACCACAGCTCAAGATCGCTGTAACTTCCACATCCTCTCTTTGAGGCGGCGCGTGCTTCAAATCAGCGCTAGGCAATGATGCGGAATCACGCGTTAATGACGGAGATCACATATCGCAAGAACCAGCGGCGGGCTTCGAGGAACGTCTTGACCACAGCTCAAGAACGCTGTAATTTCCACTTCCTCTCTTTGAGGCGGCGCGTGCTTCAAATCAGCGCTAGGCAATGATGCGGAATCACGCGTTAATGACGGAGATCACAGATCACAAGAACCAACGGCGGGCTTCGAGGAACGTCTTGACCACAGCTCAAGAACGCTGTAATTTCCACTTCCTCTCTTTGAGGCAGCGCGTGATTCAAATCAGCGCTAGGCAATGATGCGGAATCATGCGGGAATGAGGGAGATCACAGGTCACAAGAAACGGCGGCGGCCTTCGAAGAACGTCTTGACCACAGCTCAAGATCACTGTAATTTCCACTTCCTCACTTTGAGGCGGCGCGTGCTTCAAATCAGCGCGAGGCAATGATGCGGAATCACGCGTTAATGACGGAGATCACAGATCAAAAGAACCAGCGGCGGGCATCGAAGAACGTCTTGACCACAGTACAAGATCACCGTAATTTCCACTTCCTCTCTTTGAGGCGGCGCGTGCTTCAAATCAGCGCTAGGCAATGTTGCGGAATCATGCGGGAATGAGGGAGATTACAGGTCACAAGAAACGGCGGCGGCCTTCGAAGAACGTCTTGACCACCGCTCAAGATCGCTGTAATTTCCACTACTCTCTTTGAGGCGGCGCGTGCTTCAAATCAGCGCTAGGCAATGATGCGGAATCACGCGTTAATGACGGAGATCACATATCGCAAGAACCAGCGGCGGGCTTCGAGGAACGTCTTGACCACAGCTCAAGAACGCTGTAATTTCCACTTCCTCTCTTTGAGGCGGCGCATGCTTCAAATCAGCGCTAGGAAAAGATGCGGAATCACGCGTGGATGAGGGAGACCACAGATTACAAGAAACAGCGGCGGGCTTCGAGGAACGCCTTGACCACAGCTCAAGATCGCTGTCATATCCACTTCCTCGCTTTGAGTCGGCGCCTGCTTCAAATGAGTGCTAGGCAATGATGCGGAATCACGCGTTGATGACGGAGATCACATATCGCAAGAACCAGCGGCGGGCTTCGAGGAACGTCTTGACCACAGCTCAAGAACGCTGTAATTTCCACTTCCTCTCTTTGAGGCAGCGCGTGCTTCAAATCAGCGCTAGGAAATGATGCGGAATGACGCGTGAATGAGGGAGATCACAGATCACAAGAACCAGCGGCGGGCTTCGAGGAACGTCTTGACCACAGCTCAAGATCGCTGTATTTTCCACTTCCACTCTTTGAGGCGGCGCGTGCTTCAAATCAGCGCTAGGCAATGCTGCGGAATCATGCGGGAATGAGGGAGATTACAGGTCACAAGAAACGGCGGCGGCCTTCGAAGAACGTCTTGACCACCGCTCAAGATCGCTGTAATTTCCACTACACTCTTTGAGGCGGCGCGTGCTTCAAATCAGCGCTAGGCAATGATGCGGAATCACGCGTTAATGAGGGAGATCACAGATCACAAGAACCAGCGGCGGGCTTCGAGGAACGTCTTGACCACAGCTCAAGATCGCTGTAATTTCCACTTCCTCTCTTTGAGGCGGCGCGTGCTTCAAATCAGCGCTAGGCAATGATGCGGAATCACGCGTTAATGACGGAGATCACAGATCACAAGAACCAGCGGCGGGCTTCGAGGAACGTCTTGACCACAGCTCAAGATACGCTGTAATTTCCACTTCCTCTCTTTGAGGCGGCGCGTGCTTCAAATCAGCGCTAGGCAATGTTGCGGAATCATGCGGGAATGAGGGAGATTACAGGTCACAAGAAACGGCGGCGGCCTTCGAAGGAACGTCTTGACCACAGCTCAAGAACGCTGTAATTTCCACTTCCTCTCTTTGAGGCAGCGCGTGCATCAAATCAGCGCTAGGAAATGATGCGGAATCACGCGTGAATGAGGGAGATCACAGATCACAAGAACCAGCGGCGCGCTTCGAGGAACGTCTTGACCACAGCTCGAGATCGCTGTAATTTCCACTTCCTCTCTTTGAGGCGGCACGTGCTTCAAATCAGCGCTAGGCAATGATGCGGAATCACGCGTTAAAGGGGGAGATCACAGATCACAAGAACCAGCGGCGGGCTTCGAGGAACGTCTTGACCACAGCTCAAAATCACTGTAATTTCCACTTCCTCTCTTTGATGCGGCGCGTGCTTCAAATCAGTGCTAGGCAATGACGCGGAATCATGCGTGAATGAGGGAGATCACAGATCACAAGAAACCGCGGCGGGATCCGACGAACGTCTTGACCGCAGCTCAAGATAGCTGTAATTTCCACTTCCTCTCTTTGAGGCGGCGCGTGCTTCAAATCAGCGCTAGGAAAAGATGCGGAATCACGCGTGAATGAGGGAGATCACGGACCACAAGACACAGCGACAAACAGCGACCGGCTTCGGGGAACGTTTTGACTACAGCTCAAGATCGCTGTCATTTCCACTTCCTCTCTTTGAGGCGGCGCGTGCTTCAAATCAGCGCTAGGCAATGATGCGTAATCATGCGTGAATGAGGGAGATCACAGATCACAAGAAACAGCGGCGGGCTTCGAGGAACCTCTTGACCACAGCTCAAGATCGCTGTCATTTCCACTTCTCTTGAGGCGGCGCGTGCTTCAAATCAGCGCTAGGAAAAGATGCGGAATCACGCGTGAATGAGGGAGACCACAGATTACAAGAAACAGCGGCGGGCTTCGAGGAACGCCTTGACCACAGCTCAAGATCGCTGTCATATCCACTTCCTCGCTTTGAGTCGGCGCCTGCTTCAAATGAGTGCTAGGAAAAGATGCGGAATCACGCGTGAATGAGGGAGATCAAAGATCACAAGAAACAGCGGCGGGCTTCGACGAACGTCTTGACCACAGCTCAAGATCGCTGTAATTTCCGCTTCCTCTCTTTAGGCGGCGCGTGCTTCAAATCAGCGCTAGGAAAAGATGCGGAATCATGCATGAATGACGGAGATCATGGATCACAAGAAACAGCGGCGGGCTTTGAGGAACGTCTTGACCACAGCACAAGATAGCTGTCATTTCCACTTCCTCTCTTTGAGGCGTCGCGTGCTTCAAATCAGCGCTAGGCAATGATGCGGAATCACGCGTGATTGATGCAGATCACAGATCACAATAAACAGCGCCGGGCTTCGACGAACGTCTTAAGCACAGCTCAAGATCGCTATAATTTCCAATTCCTCTGAGGCAGCGCGTGCTTCAACTCAGCGCTAGAAAAATATGCGGAATCAAGCGTGAATGAGGGAGATCACAGATCACAAGAAACCGCGGCGGGATCCGACGAACGTCTTGACCGCAGCTCAAGATAGCTGTAATTTCCACTTCCTCTCTCTGAGACGGCGCGTGCTTCAAATCAGCGATAGGAAAAGATGCGGAATCACGCGTGAATGAGGGGGATCACGGACCACAAGACACAGCGACAAACAGCGACGGGCTTCGGGGAACGTTTTGATTACAGCTCAAGATCGCTGTCATTTCCACTTCCTCTCTTTGAGGCAGCGCGTGCTTCAAATCAGCGATAGGAAAAGATGCGGAATCATGCGTGAATGAGGGAGATCACAGATCACAAGACACAGCGACAAACAGCGACGGGCTTCGGGGAACGTTTTGACCACAGCTCAAGATCGCTGTAATTTCCACTTCCTCTCTTTGAGGCGGCGCGTGCTCAAGTCAGTGCTAGGCAATGATGCGGAATCATGCATGAATGAAGCAGATCAAAGATCACAAGAAACAGCGCCGGGCTTCGACGAACGTTTTGACCACAGCTCAAGATCGCTGTCATTTCCGCTTCCTCTCTTTGAGGCGGCGCGTGCTCAAATCAGTGCTAGGCAACGATGCGGAATCATGCATGAATGAACGAGATCAAAGATCACAAGACACAGCGCCGGGCTTCGACGAACGTCTTGAGCACAGCTCAAGATCGCTGTAATTTCCAATTCTTCTCTTTGAGGCGGCGCGTGCTTCAAAGCAGCGCTAGGCAATGATGCGGAATGATGCGTGAATGAAGGAAATCACAGATCACAAGACACAGCGACAAACCGCGACGGGCTTCGGGGAACGATTTGACCACAGCTTAAGATCGCTATATTTTCCAATTCCTCGCTTTGAGGCAGCGCGTGCTTCAAATCAGCGCTAGGAAAAGATGCGGAATCACGCGTTAATGAGGGAGATCACAGATCACAAGATACAGCGGCGGGCTTCGAGGAACGCCTTGACCACAGCTCAAGATCGCTGTAATTTCAACTTCCTCTCTTTGAGGCGGCGCGTGCTTCAAATCAGCGCTAGGAAATGATGCGGAATCACGCGTTAATGAGGGAGATCACAGATCACAAGAACCAGCGGCGGGCTTCGGGGAACGTCTTGACCACAGCTCAAGATCGCTGTAATTTCCACCTCCTCTCTTTGAGGCGGCGCGTGCTTCAAATCAGCGCTAGGCAATGATGCGGAATCACGCGTTAATGACGGAGATCACAGATCACAAGAACCAGCGGCGGGCTTCGAGGAACGTCTTGACCACAGCTCAAGAACGCTGTAATTTCCACTTCCTCTCTTTGAGGCGGCGCGTGCTTCAAATCAGCGCTAGGAAAAGATGCGGAATCACGCGTGAATGAGGGAGACCACAGATTACAAGAAACAGCGGCGGGCTTCGAGGAACGCCTTGACCACAGCTCATGATCGCTGTCATATCCACTTCCTCGCTTTGAGTCGGCGCCTGCTTCAAATGAGTGCTAGGAAAAGATGCGGAATCACGCGTGATTGAGGGAGATCAAAGACCACAAGAAACAGCGGCGGGCTTCGACGAACGTCTTGACCACAGCTCAAGATCGCTGTAATTTCCACTTCCTCTCTTTAGGCGGCGCGCGCTTCAAATCAGCGCTAGGAAAAGATGCGGAATCATGCATGAATGACGGAGATCATAGATCACAAGAAACAGCGGCGGGCTTTGAGGAACGTCTTGACCACAGCACAAGATAGCTGTCATTTCCACTTCCTCTCTTTGAGGCGTCGCGTGCTTCAAATCAGCGCTAGGCAATGATGCGGAATCACGCGTGATTGATGCAGATCACAGATCACAATAAACAGCGCCGGGCTTCGACGAACGTCTTGACCGCAGCTCAAGATAGCTGTAATTTCCACTTCCTCTCTCTGAGGCGGCGCGTGCTTCAAATAAGCGATAGGAAAAGATGCGGAATCACGCGTGAATGAGGGAGATCACAGATCACAAGACACAGCGAAAAACAGCGACGGGCTTCGGGGAACGTTTTGATTACAGCTCAAGATCGCTGTCATTTCCACTTCCTCTCTTTGAGGCGGCGCGTGCTTCAAATCAGCGCTAGGCAATGATGCGGAATCACGCGTTAATGACGGAGATCACAGATCACAAGAACCAGCGGCGGGCTTCGAGGAACGTCTTGACCACAGCTCAAGAACGCTGTAATTTCCACTTCCTCTCTTTGAGGCGGCGCGTGCTTCAAATCAGCGCTAGGAAAAGATGCGGAATCACGCGTGAATGAGGGAGACCACAGATTACAAGAAACAGCGGCGGGCTTCGAGGAACGCCTTGACCACAGCTCAAGATCGCTGTCATATCCACTTCCTCGCTTTGAGTCGGCGCCTGCTTCAAATGAGTGCTAGGAAAAGATGCGGAATGACGCGTGAATGAGGGAGATCAAAGATCACAAGAAACAGCGGCGGGCTTCGACGAACGTCTTGACCACAGCTCGAGATCACTGTATTTTTCTCTTCCTCTCTTTGAGGCGGCGCGTGCTTCAAATCAGCGCTAGGCAATGATGCGGAATCACGCGTGAATGAAGGAGATCACAGATCACAAGAAACAGCGCCGGGCTTCGACGAACGTCTTGACCACAGCTCAAGATCGCTGTAATTTCCACTTCCTCTCTTGAGGCGGCGCGTGCTTCAAATCAGCGCTAGGAAATGATGCGGAATCACGCGTGAATGAGGGAGATCACAGATCACAAGAAACAGCGGCGGGCTTCGACGAACGTCTTGACCACAGCTCAAGATCGCTGTAATTTCCACTTCCTCTCTTTGAGGCGGCGCGTGCTTCAAATCAGCGCTAGGAAATGATGCGGAATCACGCGTGAATGAGGGAGATCACAGATCACAAGAACAGCGGCGGGCTTCGAGGAACGTCTTGACCACAGCTCAAGATCGCTGTAATTTCCACTTCCTCTCTTTGAGGCGGCGCGTGCTTCAAATCAGCGCTAGGAAAAGATGCGGAATCACGCGTGAATGAGGGAGATCACAGATCACAAGAACACAGCGGCGGGCTTCGAGGAACGTCTTGACCACAGCTCAAGATCGCTGTAATTTCCACTTCCTCTCTTTGAGGCGGCGCGTGCTTCAAATCAGCGCTAGGCAATGATGCGGAATCACGCGTGAATGAGGGAGATCAAAGATCACAAGAAACAGCGGCGGGCTTCGACGAACGTCTTGACCACAGCTCAAGATCGCTGTAATTTCCACTTCCTCTCTTTGAGGCGGCGCGTGCTTCAAATCAGCGCTAGGCAATGATGCGGAATCATGCGTGAATGAAGGAGATCACAGATCACAAGACACAGCGCCGGGCTTCGACGAACGTCTTGACCACAGCTCAAGATCGCTGTAATTTCCACTTCCTCTCTTTGAGGCGGCGCGTGCTTCAAAGCAGCGCTAGGCAATGATGCGGAATGATGCGTGAATGAAGGAGATCACAGATCACAAGACACAGCGACAGCGCGCGGGCTTCGAGGAACGTCTTGACCACAGCTCAAGATCGCTGTATTTTCCACTTCCTCGCTTTGAGGCGGCGCGTGCTTCAAATCAGCGCTAGGAAAAGATGCGGAATCACGCGTGAATGAGGGAGATCACAGATCACAAGAAACAGCGGCGGGCTTCGAGGAACGTCTTGACCACAGCTCAAGATCGCTGTAATTTCCACTTCCTCTCTTTGAGGCGGCGCGTGCTTCAAATCAGCGCTAGGAAATGATGCGGAATCACGCGTTAATGAGGGAGATCACAGATCACAAGAACCAGCGGCGGGCTTCGAGGAACGTCTTGACCACAGCTCAAGATCGCTGTAATTTCCACTCCTCTCTTTGAGGCGGCGCGTGCTTCAAATCAGCGCTAGGCAATGATGCGGAATCACGCGTGAATGACGGAGATCACAGATCACAAGAACCAGCGGCGGGCTTCGAGGAACGTCTTGACCACAGCTCAAGAACGCTGTAATTTCCACTTCCTCTCTTTGAGGCGGCGCGTGCTTCAAATCAGCGCTAGGAAAAGATGCGGAATCACGCGTGAATGAGGGAGATCACAGATCTACAAGAAACAGCGGCGGGCTTCGAGGAACGCCTTGACCACAGCTCAAGATCGCTGTCATATCCACTTCCTCGCTTTGAGTCGGCGCCTGCTTCAAATGAGTGCTAGGAAAAGATGCGGAATCACGCGTGAATGAGGGAGATCAAAGATCACAAGAAACAGCGGCGGGCTTCGACGAACGTCTTGACCACAGCTCAAGATCGCTGTAATTTCCACTTCCTCTCTTTAGGCGGCGCGTGCTTCAAATCAGCGCTAGGAAAAGATGCGGAATCATGCGTGAATGACGGAGATCACAGATCACAAGAAACAGCGGCGGGCTTCGAGGAACGTCTTGACCACAGCACAAGATAGCTGTCATTTCCACTTCCTCTCTTTGAGGCGTCGCGTGCTTCAAATCAGCGCTAGGCAATGATGCGGAATCACGCGTGATTGATGCAGATCACAGATCACAATAAACAGCGCCGGGCTTCGACGAACGTCTTGACCACAGCTCAAGATAGCTGTAATTTCCACTTCCTCTCTCTGAGGCGGCGCGTGCTTCAAATAAGCGATAGGAAAAGATGCGGAATCACGCGTGAATGAGGGAGATCACAGATCACAAGACACAGCGAAAAACAGCGACGGGCTTCGGGGAACGTTTTGATTACAGCTCAAGATCGCTGTCATTTCCACTTCCTCTCTTGAGGCGGCGCGTGCTTCAAATCAGCGCTAGGCAATGATGCGGAATCACGCGTTAATGACGGAGATCACAGATCACAAGAACCAGCGGCGGGCTTCGAGGAACGTCTTGACCACAGCTCAAGAACGCTGTAATTTCCACTTCCTCTCTTTGAGGCGGCGCGTGCTTCAAATCAGCGCTAGGAAAAGATGCGGAATCACGCGTGAATGAGGGAGACCACAGATCACAAGACACAGCGGCGGGCTTCGAGGAACGCCTTGACCACAGCTCAAGATCGCTGTCATATCCACTTCCTCGCTTTGAGGCGGCGCCTGCTTCAAATGAGTGCTAGGAAAAGATGCGGAATCACGCGTGAATGAGGGAGATCAAAGATCACAAGAAACAGCGGCGGGCTTCGACGAACGTCTTGACCACAGCTCGAGATCACTGTATTTTTCTCTTCCTCTCTTTGAGGCGGCGCGTGCTTCAAATCATCACTAGGCAATGATGCGGAATCATGCGTGAATGAAGGAGATCACAGATCACAAGAAACAGCGCCAGGTTTCAACGAACGTCTTGACCACAGCTCAAGATCGCTGTAATCTCCACTTCCTCTCTTTGAGGCGGCACGTGCTCAAATTAGCGCTGGGAAATGATGCGGAATCACAAGTGAATGAGGGAGATCACAGATCACAAGAACCAGCGGCGGGCTTCGAGAACGTCTTGACCACAGCTCAAGATCGCTGTAATTTCCACTTCCTCTCTTTGAGGCGGCGCATGCTTCAAATCAGCGCTAGGCAATGATGCGGAATCACGCCTTAATGACGGATATCACAGATCACAAGAACAGCGGCGGCCTTCGAGGAACGTCTTGACCACAGCTCAAGAACGCTGTAATTTCCACTTCCTCTCTTTGAGGCGGCGCGTGCTTCAAATCAGCGCTAGGAAAAGATGCGGAATCACGCGTGAATGAGGGAGACAACAGATCACAAGAACCAGCGGCGCGCTTCGAGGAACGCCTTGACCACAGCTCAAGATCGCTGTAATTTCCACTTCCTCTCTTTGAGGCGGCGCGTGCTTCAAATCAGCGCTAGGAAATGATGCGGAATCACGCGTTAATGAGGGAGATCACAGATCACAAGAACCAGCGGCGGGCTTCGGGGAACGTTTTGACCACAGCTCAAGATCGCTGTAATTTCCACCTCCTCTCTTTGAGGCGGCGCGTGCTTCAAATCAGCGCTAGGCAATGACGCGGAATCATGCGTGAATGAGGGAGATCACAGATCACAAGAACCAGCGGCGGGCTTCGACGAACGTCTTGACCGCAGCTCAAGATAGCTGTAATTTCTACTTCCTCTCTTTGAGGCGGCGCGTGCTTCAAATCAGCGCTAGGAAAAGATGCGGAATCACGCGTGAATGAGGGAGATCACAGATCACAAGAAACAGCGGCGGGCTTCGAGGAACGCCTTGACCACAGCTCAAGATCGCTGTAATTTCCACTTCCTCGCTTTGAGTCGGCGCCTGCTTCAAATGAGTGCTAGGAAAAGATGCGGAATCACGCGTGATTGAGGGAGATCAAAGACCACAAGAAACAGCGGCGGGCTTCGACGAACGTCTTGACCACAGCTCAAGATCGCTGTAATTTCCACTTCCTCTCTTTAGGCGGCGCGCGCTTCAAATCAGCGCTAGGAAAAGATGCGGAATCATGCATGAATGACGGAGATCATAGATCACAAGAAACAGCGGCGGGCTTTGAGGAACGTCTTGACCACAGCACAAGATAGATGTCATTTCCACTTCCTCTCTTTGAGGCGTCGCGTGCTTCAAATCAGCGCTAGGCAATGATGCGGAATCACGCGTGATTGATGCAGATCACAGATCACAATAAACAGCGCCGGGCTTCGACGAACGTCTTGACCGCAGCTCAAGATAGCTGTAATTTCCACTTCCTCTCTCTGAGGCGGCGCGTGCTTCAAATCAGCGATAGGAAAAGATGCGGAATCACGCGTGAATGAGGGAGATCACAGATCACAAGACACAGCGAAAAACAGCGACGGGCTTCGGGGAACGTTTTGATTACAGCTCAAGATCGCTGTCATTTCCACTTCCTCTCTTTGAGGCAGCGCGTGCTTCAAATCATAGCTAGGCAATGATGCGGAATGACGCGTGAATGAAGGAGATCAAAGATCACAAGAAACAGCGCCGGGCATCGACGAACGTCTTGAGCACAGCTCAAGATCGCTGTAATTTCCAATTCCTCTCTTTGAGGCGGCGCGTGCTTCAAAGCAGCGCTAGGCAATGATGCGGAATGATGCGTGAATGAAGGAGATCACAGATCACAAGACACAGCGACAAACAGCGACGGGCTTCGGGGAACGTTTTGACCACAGCTTAAGATCGCTATATTTTCCAATTCCTCTCTTTGAGGCGGCGCGTGCTTCAAATCAGCGATAGGAAAAGATGCGGAATCACGCGTGATTGATGGAGAACACAGATCACAATAAACAGCGCCGGGCTTCGACGAACGTCTTGAGCACAGCTCAAGATCGCTATAATTTCCAATTCCTCTCTTTGAGGCGGCGCGTGCTTCAAATCAGCGATAGGAAAAGATGCGGAATCGCGCGTGAATAACGGAGATCACAGATCACAAGAAACAGCGGCGGGCTTCGAGGAACCTCTTGACCACAGCTCAAGATCGCTGTCATTTCCATTTTTGAGGCGGCGCGTGCTTCAAATCAGTGCTAGGCAATGATGCGGAATCGTGCGTGAATGAGGGAGATCACAGGTCACAAGAAACAGCGGCGGGCTTCGAGGAACGTCTTGACCACAGCACAAGATCGCTGCAATTTCCACTTCCTCTCTTTGAGGCAGCGCGTGCTTCAAATCAGCGCTAGGAAATGATGCGGAATCACGCGTTAATGAGGGAGATCACAGATCACAAGAACCAGCGGCGGGCTTCGAGGAACGTCTTGACCACAGCTCAAGAACGCTGTAATTTCCACTTCCTCTCTTTGAGGCGGCGCGTGCTTCAAATCAGCGCTAGGAAAAGATGCGGAATCACGCGTGAATGAGGGAGACCACAGATTACAAGAAACAGCGGCGGGCTTCGAGGAACGCCTTGACCACAGCTCAAGATCGCTGTCATATCCACTTCCTCGCTTTGAGGCGGCGCGTGCTTCAAATCAGCGCTAGGAAAAGATGCGGAATCACGCGTGAATGAGGGAGATCAAAGATCACAAGAAACAGCGGCGGGCTTCGACGAACGTCTTGACCACAGCTCGAGATCACTGTATTTTTCTCTTCCTCTCTTTGAGGCGGCGCGTGCTTCAAATCATCACTAGGCAATGATGCGGAATCATGCGTGAATGAAGGAGATCACAGATCACAAGAAACAGCGCCAGGTTTCAACGAACGTCTTGACCACAGCTCAAGATCGCTGTAATTTCCACTTCCTCTCTTTGAGGCGGCGCGTGCTTCAAATCAGCGCTAGGCAATGATGCGGAATCACGCGTTAATGACGGAGATCACAGATCACAAGAACCAGCGGCGGGCTTCGAGGAACGTCTTGACCACAGCTCAAGAACGCTGTAATTTCCACTTCCTCTCTTTGAGGCGGCGCGTGCTTCAAATCAGCGCTAGGAAAAGATGCGGAATCACGCGTGAATGAGGGAGACACAGATTACAAGAACCAGCGGCGGGCTTCGAGGAACGCCTTGACCACAGCTCAAGATCGCTGTAATTTCCACTTCCTCTCTTTGAGGCGGCGCGTGCTTCAAATCAGCGCTAGGAAAAGATGCGGAATCACGCGTGAATGAGGGAGATCAAAGACCACAAGAAACAGCGGCGGGCTTCGACGAACGTCTTGACCACAGCTCAAGATCGCTGTAATTTCCACTTCCTCTCTTTAGGCGGCGCGCGCTTCAAATCAGCGCTAGGAAAAGATGCGGAATCATGCATGAATGACGGAGATCATAGATCACAAGAAACAGCGGCGGGCTTTGAGGAACGTCTTGACCACAGCACAAGATAGCTGTCATTTCCACTTCCTCTCTTTGAGGCGGCGCGTGCTTCAAATCAGCGCTAGGCAATGATGCGGAATCACGCGTGATTGATGCAGATCACAGATCACAATAAACAGCGCCGGGCTTCGACGAACGTCTTGACCGCAGCTCAAGATAGCTGTAATTTCCACTTCCTCTCTCTGAGGCGGCGCGTGCTTCAAATAAGCGATAGGAAAAGATGCGGAATCACGCGTGAATGAGGGAGATCACAGATCACAAGACACAGCGAAAAACAGCGACGGGCTTCGGGGAACGTTTTGATTACAGCTCAAGATCGCTGTCATTTCCACTTCCTCTCTTTGAGGCAGCGCGTGCTTCAAATCATAGCTAGGCAATGATGCGGAATGACGCGTGAATGAAGGAGATCAAAGATCACAAGAAACAGCGCCGGGCATCGACGAACGTCTTGAGCACAGCTCAAGATCGCTGTAATTTCCAATTCCTCTCTTTGAGGCGGCGCGTGCTTCAAAGCAGCGCTAGGCAATGATGCGGAATGATGCGTGAATGAAGGAGATCACAGATCACAAGACACAGCGACAAACAGCGACGGGCTTCGGGGAACGTTTTGACCACAGCTTAAGATCGCTATATTTTCCAATTCCTCTCTTTGAGGCGGCGCGTGCTTCAAATCAGCGATAGGAAAAGATGCGGAATCACGCGTGATTGATGGAGAACACAGATCACAATAAACAGCGCCGGGCTTCGACGAACGTCTTGAGCACAGCTCAAGATCGCTATAATTTCCAATTCCTCTCTTTGAGGCGGCGCGTGCTTCAAATCAGCGATAGGAAAAGATGCGGAATCGCGCGTGAATAACGGAGATCACAGATCACAAGAAACAGCGGCGGGCTTCGAGGAACCTCTTGACCACAGCTCAAGATCGCTGTCATTTCCATTTTTGAGGCGGCGCGTGCTTCAAATCAGTGCTAGGCAATGATGCGGAATCGTGCGTGAATGAGGGAGATCACAGGTCACAAGAAACAGCGGCGGGCTTCGAGGAACGTCTTGACCACAGCACAAGATCGCTGCAATTTCCACTTCCTCTCTTTGAGGCAGCGCGTGCTTCAAATCAGCGCTAGGAAATGATGCGGAATCACGCGTTAATGAGGGAGATCACAGATCACAAGAACCAGCGGCGGGCTTCGAGGAACGTCTTGACCACAGCTCAAGAACGCTGTAATTTCCACTTCCTCTCTTTGAGGCGGCGCATGCTTCAAATCAGCGCTAGGAAAAGATGCGGAATCACGCGTGAATGAGGGAGACCACAGATTACAAGAAACAGCGGCGGGCTTCGAGGAACGCCTTGACCACAGCTCAAGATCGCTGTCATATCCACTTCCTCGCTTTGAGTCGGCGCCTGCTTCAAATGAGTGCTAGGAAAAGATGCGGAATGACGCGTGAATGAGGGAGATCAAAGATCACAAGAAACAGCGGCGGGCTTCGACGAACGTCTTGACCACAGCTCGAGATCACTGTATTTTTCTCTTCCTCCCTTTGAGGCGGCGCGTGCTTCAAATCATCACTAGGCAATGATGCGGAATCATGCGTGAATGAAGGAGATCACAGATCACAAGAAACAGCGCCAGGTTTCAACGAACGTCTTGACCACAGCTCAAGATCGCTGTAATCTCCACTTCCTCACTTTGAGGCGGCGCGTGCTTCAAATCAGCGCTAGGCAATGATGCGGAATCACGAGTGAATGAGGGAGATCACAGATCACAAGAAAAAGCGCCGGGCTTCGATCAACGTCTTGACCACAGATCATGATCGGTGTAATTTCCACTTCCTCTCTTTGAGGCGGCACGTGCTTCAAATTAGCGCTGGGAAATGATGCGGAATCACAAGTGAATGAGGGAGATCACAGATCACAAGAACCAGCGGCGGGCTTCGAGGAACGTCTTGACCACAGCTCAAGATCGCTGTAATTTCCACTTCCTCTCTTTGAGGCGGCGCATGCTTCAAATCAGCGCTAGGCAATGATGCGGAATCACGCCTTAATGACGGATATCACAGATCACAAGAACCAGCGGCGGCCTTCGAGGAACGTCTTGACCACAGCTCAAGAACGCTGTAATTTCCACTTCCTCTTTTTGAGGCGGCGCATGCTTCAAATCAGCGCTAGGAAAAGATGCGGAATCACGCGTGAATGAGGGAGACAACAGATTACAAGAAACAGCGGCGGGCTTCGAGGAACGCCTTGACCACAGCTCAAGATCGCTGTAATTTCCACTTCCTCTCTTTAGGCGGCGCGTGCTTCAAATCAGCGCTAGGAAAAGATGCGGAATCATGCATGAATGACGGAGATCATGGATCACAAGAAACAGCGGCGGGCTTTGAGGAACGTCTTGACCACAGCACAAGATAGCTGTCATATCCACTTCCTCGCTTTGAGTCGGCGCCTGCTTCAAAAGAGTGCTAGGAAAAGATGAGGAATCACGCGTGAATGAGGGAGATCAAAGATCACAAGAAACAGCGGCGGGCTTCGACGAACGTCTTGACCACAGCTCAAGATCGCTGTAATTTCCACTTCCTCTCTTTAGGCGGCGCGTGCTTCAAATCAGCGCTAGGAAAAGATGCGGAATCATGCATGAATGACGGAGATCATGGATCACAAGAAACAGCGGCGGGCTTTGAGGAACGTCTTGACCACAGCACAAGATAGCTGTCATTTCCACTTCCTCTCTTTGAGGCGTCGCGTGCATCAAATCAGCGCTAGGCAATGATGCGGAATCACGCATGATTGATGCAGATCACAGATCACAATAAACAGCGCCGGGCTTCGACGAACGTCTTAAGCACAGCTCAAGATCGCTATAATTTCCAATTCCTCTGAGGCGGCGCGTGCTTCAACTCAGCGCTAGAAAAATATGCGGAATCACGCGTGAATGAGGGAGATCACAGATCACAAGAAACCGCGGCGGGATCCGACGAACGTCTTGACCGCAGCTCAAGATAACTGTAATTTCCACTTCCTCTCTCTGAGGCGGCGCGTGCTTCAAATCAGCGATAGGAAAAGATGCGGAATCACGCGTGAATGAGGGGGATCACAGAACACAAGACACAGCGACAAACGGCGACGGGCTTCGGGGAACGTTTTGATTACAGCTCAAGATCGCTGTCATTTTCACTTCCTCTCTTTGAGGCAGTGCGTGCTTCAAATCATAGCTAGGGAATGATGCGGAATGACGCGTGAATGAAGGAGATCAAAGATCACAAGAAACAGCGCCGGGCTTCGACGAACGTCTTGAGCACAGCTCAAGATCGCTGTAATTTCCAATTCCTCTCTTTGAGGCGGCGCGTGCTTCAAGGCAGCGCTAGGCAATGATGCGGAATGATGCGTGAATGAAGGAGATCACAGATCACAAGACACAGCGACAAACAGCGACGGGCTTCGGGGAACGTTTTGACCACAGCTTAAGATCGCTATATTTTCCAATTCCTCGCTTTGAGGCGGCGCGTGCTTCAAATCAGCGATAGGAAAAGATGCGGAATCACGCGTTAATGAGGGAGATCACAGATCACAAGATACAGCGGCGGGCTTCGTGGAACGCCTTGACCACAGCTCAACATCGCTGTAATTTCAACTTCCTCTCTTTGAGGCAGCGCGTGCTTCAAATCAGCGCTAGGAAATGATGCGGAATCACGCGTTAATGAGGGAGATCACAGATCACAAGAACCAGCGGCGGGCTTCGGGGAAGGTTTGACCACAGCTCAAGATCGCTGTAATTTCCACCTCCTCTCTTTGAGGCGGCGCGTGCTTCAAATCAGCGCTAGGCAATGATGCGGAATCACGCGTTAATGACGGAGATCACAGATCACAAGAACCAGCGGCGGGCTTCGAGGAACGTCTTGACCACAGCTCAAGAACGCTGTAATTTCCACTTCCTCTCTTTGAGGCGGCGCGTGCTTCAAATCAGCG
>JARKHS020007873.1:0-22441 GCA_030143305.2 Amblyomma americanum | reverse complement strand
CTGTCGCGTCCCACTCTTAAAGCCGAAGCTTAAGCGTCCTGCAATTTTTTCCTGTACTTCATTTTTGTTTTTTTTACGTCTTGTTGTTTTTCTGTTTTTTACGTTGTGTTTATTTTTTATATCATTACATATTCGTGGCTTAAGTACTGTTCCTTAATCAACTTTCGCATTTTTGTTTTATTTACCTCACAATAGACAGTTCTTGCGGGCAACTTCCGTTTACAGCTTCCGTCCACGCAAGTCATGAAATAAGAAAGGCTTCCGCCTTAAAATGCTTGTAAAAGTACAATAGTGCATGCGGGCTGCTCTAACAGGGCGCCGAAGGCACTGCAACACCGCCTGAAAAGAGCGAAGCCAAGTAGCTAGACGTGCGCGAAATAGAAAAACGAAGCCAAGCTATTTTAGTGTCAGGTTTGCTCATGGCGATCATAAAATGTGTGTAAATATGCTCTAGTCACGAGGTAATTACGTGGTTTGCAAAATTGTAGACGGCTGACGCAGCTGGCGATTCTTTTCTTTTATCGTTGTATCGAATGTAAACGGCTGTGGCGCTACAGCGTCCAATTCATACCAGACTCCAACAAGTAGTTAGGAGTGCCTGAACAGACGTTTGACTCCTCTCTCCCTCTCTCTACCGCGCAAATAGCAGAACAGTAGCTTGAAAGTGGATTTCCTTGATAACGCTTGCCTCTCGATGATAGCGACGAGTAAAAGTTACGCAATGGCGAACGTGACGAGGTACTGCGCAATAGTTGCATCGTACACTGTCGACTATCGTGAACTCTTTTCTACGTGAAGATATAGAAGCCAATTCCGCCAATGGCGTTTGAATCGTACCTATTTTCGGAGGCATCTAAGGCGGCACCGGCGTCGCGCTGCCCGGGTTGCGGCGTAGGCGCGGGGCTGGGCGAACGCAGCAGCTCCGACGGCGTCCAGGACTGCAGACCACAGAGCAGTAATGATGGCCTTGCGGAACTGCCCGTTCGGTGGCGGAGTCCGTTCCGAGGCTGGCGGTGACGATGCTCTTCGGGGCGACCTGGAACTCGATGGCCGGCTCAAAGCGTCGAACACGCCCGGCGTCCGGCAGGACGTGCATCGGCGTCGCGCTGTCTGGGTTGTGGTGTAGCTGCTGGTGGGGATGGAGGAAGCAGCTCGGCCAGCGACCATGGCTGAAGACTTGAGCGCCGAGCTTGCCGACCTCATGAGCACCCCTTGCGGCAGCGTAACCTAGGTGAGACAGCGCCGCTGGATGAGACTCTTGCCGGAGCTGCATGGCACCTGACAATTGGTTCATGGCGTCATACGCGTAGCTGGTTGATGATGATGGTGATGATGGCCTCTAGATAAATGGCACGTGCCCACGATGGGGGTTCGGAACGACGAGCGCTCGCGGCGATGAAGATGATGATGATGAGCTAGTCTTAATGGAACATAACCACGGCGGGGATCGCAGCGCCGATGATAAGTTGGCACTTCTTCCACTTCTACTGGTGAACGGCACCGGGAGGAGGAGGAAAAATGAGAGATAAAAAAAGGGAAGGCAGGTGTTGTGCCGCGCCCTCTAGGGTCGACACAGCAATTCAGTTGACCTTTTATGTCCTGATTTCACCGCTTAGCAAATTCTGCGAATGTGGTCGAATAACCATGATGCTGTAGGCGTGGAGCCTCGTGATTGGTGGCTGTTTGTTCGGTGTCTCAATAGAAGTGTGGGGAAAGGGCACGCGCCCGAGTTTTTCCTGGTCGAAACTGCGGAGTGGCGTTCTTTAGTGGACGCCGGGTCTCACCTGGATGACTTGAAAGTGTATGTACACCACACCACTGCAGGGATGTTAACAGGAAGGGTGTTCGAGTTGGCTACCCTGCACTGCGAAGAGGGATGAGGGGATCGAAAAGAGAAAAAGAGAAGGGGCAAGGGTCACTGTCAAGAGTGGAATCTCTAGCCCACGACCGGCTTTATTACTAAAGCCGGTTGTGCTCTTGCAAGTCACTCTCAGTAAGCATAACAGTGCCTTTTCGACCTTGAGGGCAGTCGATTGCTGTGTCTACTATTCCAGGACCTGGTCCTCGTTAAAAGGCGAAGATCAACATGGTCCAGGGCACGACGCAGCGTACGCTTTTCGGTTCTCAAAGCAGGACACTTACAAAGGAGATATAACCCCCCCCCCCCCCTGCCAATTGTCTCTTCGCAGCCACATCTTTCACAAGCAGGCCTGGCCGGCATCTCTATCCGGAACGCGTATTGATTTGTAAATGCAGCACCGAGATATAAACGCAAAGCAATGTTGCTTTGCGACGCACTATATTGTGCGGAATACGAAGGCGCAGTCCAGGGTGCAATGCCCTGGGGTGATGGTTGAAAAACGCTTCGTCCATTGACTCAGGGAGACAGTTATGGTCCCTTCCTTTCCTCAGAATCATTGCAGTCTAGAACGTTGCCAACGCCATTGAACACAATGAACTCGGACAGCCTACCGAAACAGAGGTGAGCGCTCGGTTACTGTATAGCCGCCGTGTCTCAGCGGTTTAGGTGTCTAAGTGGTCTACTGAGGGGGAGTACCCGGGTTCTAACCCTACCTCGGCGGCCGCGTTTCGATAAAGTTGAAATTGATTGTTGGGCAAAAAAATGACGCAGTAGTCGTCTCACATATCTCCGTTGACACTAGAACCGCGCCTTAAAAGAAAGGATAAGCGAGGGAGTTAAAGAAGAAAGGAACGAAGAGGTGCCGAAAATGCAGGTCTCCGGAATAGTTTCGACCACCTGGGGATCTTTAACTTTCACTGACATCTTTGAAGATCACCAGGTCGTCTAAATTCTCCCCAGCCCTCCACTATGACACCTCTTTCTTCGTTTCTTCTTTCACTCCTGACCCGCCGCGGTGGCTCAGGGGCTAGGACGCTCGACTACTGATCTGGAGTTCTCAGGTTCGAACCCGACCGCGGCGGCTGCGTTTTTATGGAGGAAAAACGCTAAGGCACCCGTGTGCTGTGCGATTTCCGTGCACGGTAAAGATCCCCAGGTGGTCGAAATTATTCCGGAGCCCTCCACTATGGCAACACTTTTTTCCTTTCTTCTTTCACTCCCTCTATCTCTCCTCTTACGGCGCGGTTCAGGTGTCCAACGATATACGTGACAGATACTGCGCCATTTCCTTTCCCCCAAAACCAGTTATTATTATTATTATTGTTATTATCATTCATTCCCGCCTTTATCCCTTCCCTTACGGCGCGGGTCAGGTGTCCACCGAGATGTGGGAAAAATACTGTGCGATTTCCTTTCCCCAACAACCAATTTCAATTTCATCGAAACGCGGCCGCCGAATCCGGGTTAGAACCCGGATACACCGTCTCAGTAGACCACTGAGACACCTTAACCATTGAGACACCGCCGCGGGTAAACCTAATGTCTAATCAGCTTCTTTAAGAAAAGGTCATGAAGGAACTTTAGGTATACCAAAACCGAGCGCTCGCCTCTTTCTATAGGCCGTCAGCGTTCATAGTGCGCAATGACTTTAGAGCGTTCTTGACTGCGGTGATTTTGAGGAAAGGGAGCATAACTGGCTCCCTGGGTAGCGTTCTAGACTACGATGATCTTGAGGAAAAAAAGGGCGCATAATTGTCTCCCTGGGTCAATGAACGAAAAATTTTAGAACCGTCGCCTCAGGGCATTGTGCCCTGGACGGCGCCTTTGTCTTTCCCACAATATACCGCTTCGCGAAGCAACATTGTTTTGGTTTAACGTGCAATGGCACCGTTGCGTCATCCTGAACTAATCACGCGCGCAACCTGTACACATTTCTGATTGTGTAAATAGTTTTAAAGTGAAAGCTTATCTTGCCGCGAACTTACGATTTCGCCATGGCTGTGCTCCGAGAAGGCACATGACGTCACAACGTATGCCTCGCCGATGAGGCTGGATATGAGGCGTTTCACAGTGATAAAGGAGAAAAATCGCTGGTAACAACCCTAGTGAAAAGAAACATAGCAACAATTGAACACGATATTCAATCCAGGGACATAGAAGGAGTCTTAGTGGAGATGCTTACGGGTAGGAAAGAAGAGCCCAGTCTCTTTCTACTAAACATCTACTCAAGCCCTAAACAGAAAAAGATCAGGTTCAGGGCCATCTTCCGAAAAGCTCTAAAAGCAGCGGGAAAGAACCCCCTCTTCATCGTAGGAGACTTAATGCGCTGCATGAGGAGTGGGGATACAACAGGAAAGACGGCAAGGGAAGGCAGCTGTGGGAGGATATACACGAACTGAGCCTCTCACTACACACCGACCCAGGAAACCCAACTAGAAAAGGAAACAGTGTTACCGCGGACACCACACCCGATCTAACACTCTCCAAAAACACCAGAACAGTAACGTGGGAAAATACAGGACAAGACCTAGGCAGCACGACATCATAGACTCCAGCACGACATCATAGACTCGCGATCGAGAGATATAAAAGCAATCCTAGGTCTAGACCTCAAGAAAGCTTTTGACAATGTCAAACACGAGGCAATCCTGACAGAACTTCGGGAAATAGGCGTAGGAGGCAGAACCTACAATTATATAAAGAACTTCCTGACAGACAGGACGGCAAAGATAAGATACCAAGATTTGGAATCGGAAGAAATAGAGCTGGGAAACAGAGGTACCCCACAAGGATCGGTACTCTCCCCACTCCTCTTCAATCTGGCAATGAGGGGTCTCCCAGCTTAACTTGGGAGAATAAAAAACCTAAATTTCAGCATGTATGCTGACGACATAAACGTCTGGATAAACAAAGGTAGTGACGCAGAAATAGAGAACAAGCTGCAAACGGCTGCAGATACAGTGGTAGAGTACGTAGCAGCTAGGGGGCTTTACTGCGCACCAGAAAAATCAGAACTCTTAATGTACAACCCCAAATCATTAAGGCTGAAAAAACAGCGATCTCAACATCATGGTCGGAAACAAACCAGTATCCAAAGTAGACAAAATAAGAATATTAGGTCTTTTCATTCAAAGTAACGGATACAACGACGAAACCATAAAGAAATTGGAAGGCTACGCAGCACAGGTGACTGGGATATTCAAAAGAATAGCCCTCAAGGGAAGAGGGCTAAAGGAAAGGAGCCTAGTTAAACTGGTACAAGCGTACGTCATCAGCCGACTCATCTACGCTACACCATATCTAAACATCCGGGCCCCAGAAAGAGATAAATTTGACTCAGTAATCAGGAGATGCTACAAACGAGCACTCGGAATACCCATAAGCACCTCAACCGAAAGACTCCTAGCAATGGGAATCCATAATAAATGGAAAGGAATAGCCGAAGCAGTAAGGACCACCCAGCAGGAAAGACTCAGCCAAACATACACAGGCAGGGCCATTCTAAGCATGGTGGGACTGCAGACGGACAGAGGCATGGAAAAGAAACAGAATATTCCAAGCAAAATCAGGGCACAGCTGAGGATTGACCCGCTTCTCAAGAACATGCATCCCACCTTCAATAAGGAAAGGAGGGGAAAAAGCTGAAGCACTAGTCAAACGCTTCAGCAAAGTAAACAGCGAGACAGTGGCATACACAGATGCGGCGAGCGGCAAACTGGGAGCAGCAGTAGCCTCGGTAGTAGATGGCCAAGGTAAAGCAATCTCGGCAGCAACAATACGCAGCCGCAATCCAGAGGTAGCGGAAGAAGTAGCAATAGCGCTTGCTTGCGTAGGCACCAAGGCAAGTTACATAATAAGCGACAGCAAAACAGCCATCTACAATTACGGAAGGGGCAGAGTAGCACCAGAAGCGGTGCGAATACTAGTTGGAAGGAAAATTGATAGGAAAATTAGCCTCATATGGGCACCAGCTCACACGTCAGTTCCAGGCAACGAGGCGGGCAACCTCTTAGCCCGAGATCTCTACCTCCGGGCAAGAGCAGAGCCGCCCAATTGCAAGGAGCTTGTCGAGAGACTACAGACATACACGGAGATAATAGAAAACTACAGATTACAGCGAAGAACTGTCCCTCCACCGGACAAAGAGCTCGGAAACAGAGAGGCAACAACCTGGCGCATATCACAGGCAGGAAACTACATAAATCCGGTATGGGCATCACACGTCCTGAAAGACGAAGACATAGACGATAAATGTAAGGAATGCGGGGAGAGGGGGACCCTCGACCACATAATCTGGCAATGCACACACTCCCCAGGGGTCAATGAAGGAATAAATAGTAGAGAAGCCTGGGAGACCCTTCTGCAAAGCGCGGACCCCGCCATGCAGAGGAAAGCCATCCATCTGGCGGTAGAGGCCGTGAAGAGCCAGTAACTTTTTGCCTGCATCTAGTCGCGGAGGCCCCGGCCCCTGCCCCAAGGCCTGCGCGCCAGGGGTAGGGAGTAGGGGGTCTCCATTTCTGATGGAAATAAAAGTTTTTGGAATGGAATGGAATCGCCGATGAGGCTAACCGGTCTGGCTGGGCCGGCGCCGACTCGCGCAATCGGCGCGAAATAGAGACATGCTCAAAGTCTCCGCCGGTGCGGTCAGAGTGCGCCGAAGCCAACGAACACCCCGGCGGTGAAGCGCAGTTGGAGTATAGAGGGTCTCGCTCGGGCCTACGTCACGTCGCCGTGCAGCACGCGCGCGCGCGTTACGCCGGAGTATAAAGGCGCCTTAACAGAGCCTGCGCTCAACCACTAATCCACGCATTCGATAGCAGCGTCTATGGGAGCCACTGAAACTCCCCGCACACTCACTGAAAAAAAAACCTGTGCCGATGCTT
This sequence comes from Amblyomma americanum, assembly GCA_030143305.2. Lineage (NCBI taxonomy): Eukaryota > Metazoa > Arthropoda > Arachnida > Ixodida > Ixodidae > Amblyomma > Amblyomma americanum. The sequence continues at coordinate 15,697 of JARKHS020007873.1, read as the reverse complement.
GGAATAGAAACAGGGCCTTTGCCGTCTGAGGCGGAGACGCTGCCACTCCGGCATAACAGCTCAAGATTTAACCGTGAATAAACGCGCATCTAGTGAATGCATTCTTCCGATGCAGAAGGCGCCGCGCTTTCACTACGTATATCCTGGCCTAACAAAGGTAAGCCATCAGCAATTTTTGTATATTACCTCTCACCTATCTTCTCTTCCTGCCCCCTCAGCTCTTTCATTTAATTTCTCCATTCTGCCTGCAATCCTTCAGTAACGATGGCTGATGCCGGGGCTGCTGCTACTACTACTTCTACTACTACTACTACTACTACTACTACTACTACTACTACTACTACTACTACATGGGTCGCGGAATTCCGAGAGCTCCACCACACCGCCATGAATAAAGGGCACGATGTTGTTTACCATTGGCTGCCAGGACGCGGCGGCAACGCAGGCAACCGCCGCGCGGACGAGGCCGCGCGTACTGCTCACCATGAGGGCGATTGTGTGTCCATGCCCATGTCGAGAGCCGACGCAGCGGGTATGCTCATACTGATTACGCGGCAGATCATGCTTGCTGCGTGGAATTGAGGCCAATTTCTGAATCCGAGTTTGAAAACCTTGGCCCGAGATGTAAATCTCCGGGTTGCATTCGGCTTACCATGACGTGAAGCAACTTTTCTTTGTCACCAGTGGCATGGTGTAGCTGTCACCAAGCATTACTCTTTCTTAATCGGTATGGCTGTCAGCCCTGCATTTGCCATCTGCGCGTACGATCAGACTACAGACAGGCAGACAGACAGACAGAAAAACTTTATTGAGCAAGTGAGTTTTAGACCCAGCTGGGTCCTTGGGCCACTGCGCGGTCCCGCACTGCATCAAGTAGGTCATGCCGGGACATGACTTCGGCAGCCCGGGTCACCGCAGCAAGCTGCGATGTTGGGTCTGCAGACATGAGCAGGACCTCCCAGTCCTCCCAGCTCGAGATGGCGTGCTGTTCCCGCGGGGGTAGGTCAGCAGGGCAGCCGAAAAGGATATGGGAGAGTGTGGCGTGGGGGTCACCGCATAGGGAGCATGCAGGGGAGGTGCCGCAATAGTGGGATAAAAGCTGAGGGGATGACAGAGAGCGTGTCTGGAGGCGTCTGAAGAGGATCTGTTGGGAGTGCTTAAGAGAGGGGTTGGGAGGAGGGTAAGTCCGACGGTCCAAACGGGGTGGTATTTGCGTGAGCTCCGCAAAGGTGTGCGCCCGCACTCTCGAGAATCCTGGATCGAGACTGTCCTGAGCTCGGCAAATCAAACCTTGGGCCAATTTATCGGCAGCCTCGTTTCCAGGGTTCCCAGAGTGAGCCGGCACCCACTGAAGCTCTACCCTTCGAGGTAAATTTTGGGTAGGGGTGTTCAACAATTGCCAGGCAGGGGCGTGAATCCTGCCCCTGGCAAAGTTGGACATAGCCGTTTTGGAGTCGCTGAAGATCTATTGGGCGTCCGAATGTGCAAGGCCTAGGGCGATGGCGGTCTCCTCTGCCTCCTTAGGCGTAGAGCCCGAGGGAAGACGGTGAGTTAGGGGGTGAGGTAGGGTTGGATTGTAGGCAACTGCTACCGCTTCATGCGCTGTACATGCGGCATCTACCCAAACAGGCATCGTGGGCTTGCCCATAATACTTATGGAGGGCATTAGCGCGAGCTACGCGCCGAGGGATGTCATATTGGGGATGGACGTTTCGAGGAAGGGGTTTCACAACGAGAGGTGTATGGATGTGTCGAGAGATGGCTATAAGGGTTGACTGGTTAGCGGGTATGGTGATGCGAAGGGAAGAGAGTATATGGCGGCCAGTGGCGCTCGTGCAAAGTCTAAGGTACTGTGTCTGAAGGTGCGCGTCAACTAGTTCCTGAATGGTGTTATGCATGCCTAGTGCAAGAAGTTTGGCTGTGCTAGTGCTACGAGGTAGGTTTAGGGCTGCCTTAGTCGCAAGGCGGATCATTGCGTTCACGCGTTCGGTTTCCGTGCGGTTCAATTTGAGATATGGGGTTGCGTATAGAATGCGGCTAAGCGTAAATGCGTGCACTACATTCATGTTGTCCGCTTCGTCTAAACCCTTGTTAAGGGAGGACACTCGGCGTAGAAGGTGCAACACGGATTGCGGGGAGGCCTTGAGTCTTTAAGGGTATGTTCATTTCGTCCAGAATTCTGCAAGTGGAGGCCAAGGATGCGGAGGGCGGGTGTGATGGTAATGGGGATCCTTTTAAATTGATTTAGATGGGCGAGTTAGCCTAATTAGGAAGAGCGCGGACTTAAATGGGAAACATTCGAGCCCGATGGATGACGCGTGAGAGGAGATGGTGTCTGCTGCTAACTGAAGAGTTTCCTCAATTTCTCCGTCAGAGCCATGAGTGGTCACTGTGGTAAAATCATCAGCGTACAGGGTATGCTTTAGGTGTGGGATTAGAGCCAGTTTGTGAGCTAGGGGGATGAGAGCAACGTTAAAGAGAAGGGGAGAAAGGACCGCCCCTTGAGGGGTTCCGAGCTCTCCGAGTGTATAAGGGGATGTGGTAATCTGATATATGTGCAGGGAGGCAGTGCGGCCCGAGAGAAACGCGCGAGCGTAGTTGTAGGTTTTAGGGCCTACCTGTAGTTCCCGTAAGATGGCATCGCGTCCAATTCTGTCAAATGCCTTGGTGAGGTCAACTGCCAGGATAGCTTTAGTGTGGTGGGGGATGGTATCATCAAGCACGTCATGTGTAATTTGAAGTAGGGCGTCCTGCGCAGATAGATGCGCACGAAAGCCGAGCATACTGTGGGGAAAAGGTGGTTGTCTTCCATGTACGTTGTTAGCCGAGCAAGAATTATGTGCTCGAAGACCTTGCTTAGACAGGATGTAAGAGAAATGGGGCGGATGTTTTCTAGGGTGATAGGCTTGTGGGGTTTTGGAATAAAAATAATTTTTCCATGCTTCCACGAGGCGGGGAGAGTACCTGCCTCCAAACATTCGTTAAAGTAGTTGACTAAGTCAGAGATGGAAGCATCGTTATTATTTCTGATAGCTGCATTGGTAATTTGATCATCTCCGGGAGCGGTATTCCGTAATTTCTATAGGGTGGTGCGAAATTCTGATTCTGTAATAAGGGCGTCAAGCTCGGGCTGGGGTGGGCCCGCATAATCAGGATACTTGCAAGGGAGACCGGGGGTTGTATAGGTGCATTTCACCTGGGCGAGGAAGGCGTCAATGTCCTGTCGATGGTTGTGAGCGAGGCGGCGAATGCTAAGGCGCGTCTGAGATTTGGATTGCGTGGGGTCTGGCATGTGCCGTAACAGATGCCAAGCCCGGGTTGTGGAGGGATTGCCACGGAGACCGTCACAAACCTGAGCCCAGTTATCTTTGCAAAGAGTGGCACTACATTGTACTATTTAGGATTGAATCTTGGCAAGTTTGAGTTTTAGTCTCCTATTGCGCTTCTGAGTCTTCCACCTTTGCGTTATGTTGTCCTGTGCTTGGAGGTGGTGGGCGAGCTTGCTGTCAAGAACAGGGGTGTCTGGTGTAGAGTCGAGCGTTTGAGTGTGTTGGCGAATGTCTTTTTGCAACTGAATAATCCAGGTGTCTAGGTCGAAGGGGGCCTGTGTTGGCTGCGCTTGTCTAAATTTGCGGAGTGCGTCACAATTAGTGTGCTTAACGGTAAATTTGCGCTGAGATCGGCGATAGTTTAGCATTATTCGAATTAGGTGATGATCGCTGCCTAGTGTGGAAAGCATTCTTTCCCACTGCAGGTGGTCCAAATTTCCACCAAGCGTGAGGCCTGGACTAGTATCGGCAATAGCACTGTTACCAATCCACGTAGGCAAGCTGAAATCATTAAAGATGGTCAAGTGGAGCGCCAGTGTCTCATTGTATAAAACTGTGCCTCTGTGGTTGGTGCGCCTATAGCCCTAGTCCACGTGAGCGCAATTAAAATCTCCGGCAATAAGTAGGGGGTTTGATCCGGCCAACTGGGTTGCGGATTTGAGAAGTGAGGGTAGTAAGTTAATTGACTGATGAGGGAGAAAGTAGCAGTTAAGAAAGAACAGGGTTGATTTTGCAGGGGTGGGCGGTAAGACTTCAATAAGGCTGTTAGCGATAGGGGAGGTAAATACGTGCTCCACGTAATGCAAGTATTTACTGACATATGTGACCACCCGAGGAAGATCAGTGGGGTCTGAGGGGATAAAAGCGTATCCTGTCAGCTGCCTGCAAACATTGGCGTCCTGAATGGCGATAATGTCTGGTGGGATGTCGAACTTGCGATAGTTTGCTGCAGAGGATCACGCTTTTGCCGAAAGCCCCTGCAATTCCATTGAATAATCTGTAAAGAATTAAGGCCCGTCGGAGGAGCCAGTGGCCGTGGCGATCGTCGGCGGTGAAGGCTTCCAAGGTACTGCTCCGCTTCTTGAGGACTTCGGGACTGCACGATAGGCTGTCACTTTATACTGACCGCTGTGACTTTGCATAGTGACTTCAATCTCCTGCTTGTTTCTCTCTCCATAATATTTTTATCCCCTCACCCCTTTCTCCCCGTCCCGGGTAGCAAAACGGTTATTCTTCCCGTTATAACCTCCCTGCCTTTCCTCCTCCTCCTTTGCGTTTCGCCTCCGTCGAAACGCGGCCGCCGCGGTCGCATTCCTACCCGGGTACTCAGGATCAGTAGCCGGAGACCTAACCACTGAGCACAGCGGCGAGGCGAAAAGTAAAAGGCGCCCGTGTTCTGTGCGATGCCCGTGCAGGTTAAAGATCAACAAGCGGTTGAATTTATCCGCAGACCTGGGGAATGGCACCCCTTTCTTCCTTTCTTCTTTAGCCCCCTCTATACCTTCACTTGCGGCAGTGTTCTGGTGTCCACCGAGAGAAGTGAAACAGTTACTGCGTCATTTTCTTTCCCCAAAAACACAATTTTTGTTTTTTTTGGTTGGTTACGGCGGCGTCGGCGTAGGCGGCTTGCTTGCTTGCTTGAAGAAAGTGTTTTTTTTCATTAAAAAGATAATAAAAAGGAAGGAAAAGATTTTTGCTAGCCCCGGCATCTGCCATCGATAATGAAGCATTGAGCTGGGGCAGTGGAAATAAAGGATAGCAGGCAGAATTGAGAAATCAAATGAAAGAGGTGACGGAACAGGAAGCGAGGATAGGGGGAGAGGTAATATACACAAATTATTCATACAATGAGAAATGTGTCCAGGTTGTGCACGTGATTAGTTCGTGATGGAGCAGTTAAAACACGCGCACAGCACTATGTTGACTGCAACATAGTGCTGTGCGCGTGTTTTTATTGCTCCATCACGGACTAATCACGCGCACAACCCGGACATATGTCTTAATTTGTAAATAACAACTTTTGTTTCCACCAGAAAAGATGTTTCCCCCGCCCTCAGCACGGAGGCCTGGGAGACGGGGAGTTGCTTATCCACGGTTATAGGCTGGCTGGCAGTCCTTGACTGGTAGTGCCCTCTTCCGCCAGATTGATGGTGGTGCGCTGGATCTAAGGGTCCTGGCTTCTTGCAGGGTCACCCAATCTTCCCTACAATCAATATTTTTGTCCGCTCGGGAGAATTTGGCCACTCCCAAATTATGTCGTCAAAGTTCCCTCTCGCCCCACAATTTGTGCATCGATCATGTGAACTCAGCTCTGGGTACACGTGGTAAGCCCACACAGGGTTCAAAAATGTATTGGTTTGTAGCCGGCTCCACACGACTGCTTCTGATTTTGTTTAATTTTGGGCCTGCTGGGGGTACCACCCTGCGTCCCAATTTTTAATTGTCAACAATTTCTCCGTAATTTTGCAGGAGCACCTGTTTACCCCAGTGCTCGGGGGACTCCGGCTACCCGGAAATAGGGAACTCGAGCTAGCTCGTGAGCAGCCTCGTTGCCGGAGACGGCGGCGTGTGCGGGTGTCTAAATCAAATTATTTTCCTATTTAGCGGTTGTTGGTTAAAGCAATAGCGGCGGCAGTTGAGTGACGTGATAGCTGTCACGAGGTTTCTCCTCGGTTCAAGGTAAAACGCGTGCGCATGGTGCATACAGCGAAGAAGCTACGGAGGGAAGTAATAAAGCTATCGCTTTAAAAACTGGTCAGTGTTCCACGCAGAAAGTGTGAGCTCCAGAGCCAACCTGCGTAGCTCACACGCTTAGCCAACTGTTGATGTAGGGACAAAGACCTCAAATCAATAATTGTGGGCAGATCAAGCAGCCTCGTCCACGTGGTTGTTTACTTTGATACAGCAGTGTATTGGCAGCCACTGAAAAATGATGACACGATCTTTTGAGGTGGCCCAGTTGAACACCTCACTAGTCTCTGCAACCAGTTGTTGATGCGACCCGCGGCATTGAGCAGCTTGCAGGCCTTGAAGGGCTCCTTTGGAATCAGTGAACACTGACCATAATGCGGAGGTTCTTGCCTGATGAACTCAACTGCAGCTGGAAGGGCAGCTAGTTACGCACCATTTGAGAAAATGTGGTAGGTCTGCTTCACCTTCACACAACTTTTCGATCTATATATGAGGTGCTGCGGTCTTTAAGCGGGTCGGTCCTCCGCCCAGAATTCACCAGTTAATGGTTAATAAATGTGTCTCACCACCACCACATCCCGTGCGACCCGGCATGACCCTTCGACTAACCATTCCTGGTCTTCGCAGGGCTCACTGGACAGCAAAGCTCCCAATGCTTCGTTGTTGGGTGTGGCATTTCTAGAAAAAATTCCGGTGGGACACCTGAGCTAAAAGCTGCTTTTGTCAGCTTGATGAGGCCCAGGGCAATGGGGGCCACCTCGATCACGGTTCTGTCCTTTGCGAGATGGTACAGCGTATGTGTGATTTCGAACTTGGGGCTTGTATGCGTGAATTCGGCACGGTTAATTTTTTGATAAATATGCCTACCAACACTTTCCGCACCGATATCAGCGCTGAGAGAAGCCCAGCTCCAGCGTGTTGGAGTATGGTGGTGGAAACTTCTATTGCCAACGATATAGAAGGCGAGGGCGAAGTCCGACCGCGATGTTGACGCAGCTCTGCTTGCTCGAGACTTGGTGTTAGAAATGCTGAGTGGAACGGCGAGAACACGCTGGCCACTCATATTCGCGTGGTTTGTAGTCAGTACGTTGCTGCAGATACAACTACGCAGTAGATGCACGAATCTTAATGCCTGTTGGCACAAACAGATTTTTATTAAAAATTCATTTGTCCTGCTATTTTATTGTGCCAATTCAGACTTTCATCGTTAACACAAAAAGGTTGATTTGTTTATTTTTCTCAATTAGCGCAGTAGTTTTTAGCTTCAATTCCTTGCTAATACGCTTCATTGCACAATAGTAATCATCTAAGTATATTCGCTCTGCAGGTTTTCATTTGATGTCTTATTAAACTATATGCCTTGTAGTAAAGAGTGAGTACCGCATTCAATCAGTCGTGAGGATAAGATAAATGAAATTTGCCATAGTGGGTCATAGCTGCGTTCCACTTGCGCTACTGACTGCGGTGATGTTCTTACGCTTCCGCGGCAGTAAATAGGAGCCGTTTTCATGAACTGGGCGCTCAACGCCACTAGAGCTGAACTTTCTCTGACAGGTGCACAAGATTGGCCACACTGTTGATGGACAGGCAAAAACATTGTCGCGGGAAGAGCACCGTGGCAAGGCTATCCACCAACTCGCACAGGAAGGTGTTTCAGTGCATATCTCGGCACTGTTTACACTTCGCGACTCAAGGCACGTTGATATGAACCACACAGGTGCGAGCGAGTTAAGCGTCAGGGCTGAACAAGGAAACTTGAAGTCTACGTCGGCGCGTTTGCATCAACTTGACCCTGAGCAGCCTCGACCTGCGCGACTGCAGCGGCGGTCATCGTCGAGCAGGGCAGCGACAGCACGAAAATGGGGCATCTAATATCATGGACCATGCCACCGATGTCTCGGAGGCTGTAAAAATCATGTCCTTAATTTTCGTTTCCCGCTTCACTGGAACGCCTCTTGCATTGAGGTGCTTTAACGCGCCTCGGTCAGTTCCGGATGAGGCAAGCTACCTCTGGCAATTCGGTCGGCTCCGCCAAATATGTCGGAGCATGCCCCGCTAGCATTTACATAAACGAGAGCAATATTTCTTGCCAACAGGACAACACGACCGGACTTTGTCGAGTTCATATAAGCGTCATGAAAGGTAAAACGCGCTACGAAATACAGCGCGAGTTAAGAGTAAAGTTACGAAACACAGCGCGAGTAAAGAGTAAAGTTACCAACCATCTTGTTATGTGTTCTTTACCCTCACTCCAAACGGCATGCAATTTTTACCCGTTCAAAACTTTGGCTTGCGTCGTAAGCATTACATTCGCTTCATGGCTTCGTTTAGAGTGGTAGCTCTACTAGCTGGCTAAGGTGACATCCGGGATGTGCATAAGTTTGACCTCGGCGCGACCAAGCGTGTAAAAACGCTTAGAAACCGCCCTTGGCCCGGACCACCCCCGAATCTTCACCTCGGCTGGTTACGGACGTCAACATAAATGTTTTTTTTTCCGAAAGCGCGAGTGGCTTTTACTTCACAAGAATACAGAAAACACAACTTCCGGCCGTGAAACAATGCAAACCCATGTGTGACATTCCTTGTGTGCTACGAGGTACATTCCTTGTGTGTGCATCGAGTTGGGGCTTAAGGCCGCCCCTCTTTTCCAGCTGCATACCTTTGCAGAAAGCAGGACGCCGGCAGACGCGGAAACCGCTCCCCAGTATAAGCGAGAGCCCCGAGTACATACCGGGAACGAAAATTGTCGCTTGACGCACGGACCCCCCACCCCCTTACGACGTGGGCTATCGCCGGGAAGGCACCCACAGCTTCCCGCGGTGCCTCGTGAACAAAAGCGCATTCCCAGAAGGGCCGTGACGGACGCCTGTCAGGCGGACAGGCAAGACTCGCCAAGAATGTGGGAAAACAGGGGCGACCCTTAATCTGGTTTCCCGGAGCGACAGACGAACCCCTTCATGATTATTAGCTGTGTCCCGCCGTCGGTAGCGCGGCAGCATCGAGGGCGCTTTCGCCACCTCCTCTGTTGCTGACGAACGACGCGGACCGATGGTGGGTGGCGGTATGCATGCCTGAGGCAAGGATTAGCTCCGAAGGGAGAGCCTGTGGATACTCTCACTTGAGAGAGAGTGGTGACGTTTTTGTTGTTTATTTAGTTTGTATTGTTAACAAGAATCTGGGTTCGAGGCTAAGCCCAACCCAAGGGGTTGTCCCCATCTCGCATGTTATTTTTCATTGGAGAATTGATGCTTTGGGCGGGCCACTGAAAATGACCGCCCTTAGTCCTTTGTTAATCAAGTGCTTAAAAGCGCATGCAAACGGATGCAGTCCAGTCCAGTCTGAGCTGGGGCTCCATGCTTAGCATGTAATGTGATGCTACTTAGGCACTAACCTGCCCGGTCGATGAGTAAAGTAGTGCAAAGTTTGTTCTTTTGTAAATTCAGTTCTGCTTTTTCCAGTTTAACTCTCTGTATATGTATGTTGTAAAATTATGCTCTGCTGTCATCAACTACAAGCTCGCCTCCTGTTCATCTTCCAAGCCGAACGACACTAGAGGAAGGGTTTGTGAACCATCCTCGAAGAAACGGACGACTATTGAAATTCTACTGCATACACGCTCAGGACGACATCGTTCGCCAAGAGGGCCTTCAGCGCCGAAGCCCGACGGCGTGCAGCTTCGGCCAGCAACCGCTCGAGCCCAACTCCGGAGCCACTCCATCGCCCCCATGAAGTCGTCGGCACGTAAGCTCGGACGCCCCAGCCTCTGATGTATAATCTTAATCATGTGTAATTATTGAATATACCTGTTTGTTTAAACTGAGCCATACGGTGTCTCTTTGCCTCTCCGTCCCGTGTGGACCTGCGCATTATGGGGGTCATCACACTGGTGTCAGAAGTGGGGTCTCAAAAGCAAATGTCCTCTGAATGCTGCGACATTCATGACTTCAAAATTGTAATCAAAAGGGAATCACGGGACTGATTGTGGGACTTTTACCCCCATTTGAGAGGCTTGAGGCACCGGAGGGCTTGAAAAAAAAAAGTCTTTATCTGAGGGAGCTCCCACTCCACAGCCGTCGCTCGGAGCAAGCATGCTGGCATTAGGAAGCGTCATTCCGACGTTTACGGGAGATAAGACAGGGGTTCCGATCTGCGATTTCTTTTCCATGCTAGAAGAGATTGGGAAAATGGGGGGATGGTCCGATGCTCAAATGCTGGGAATGGCGAGGTGTAAGATGGCAGGAGCTGCTCATGATTTTGCATGGCGAGACGAAAAAGTAAAATCCACAAAATCATTTGCGGAATTTAAGAAGCTCGCGTTTGAGCATTTCGACACTGAACCACGTCACGTGCGGGTACAGAGGTTCCGTGACGCCGGACAGATTGTAGGGGAGGACGTGCGAACATTTGCGTCGCGGCTTCAGCGCCTAGCGCACGATACGTTAAGCAAGGAAGAGGAAGGAGACCAGCTTAAGAAGAAATACGCGGAGGATATACTTAAAGAGGAAATGACCGCTTTGTTCGTGGCTGGTCTGCAAGACCCCGTGCGCCGGTTCGTGCTCTCGCGCAAGCCGAGCAATTTCGACCAAGCCGTGGAGGCCGCATTGGATGAGGAACAAAATGAGGCGTTAACGACAGCCGCAGCGAGAGTACGCGTCATAGAGAGAGCGGTGCTCAACCCTGAGGTTGCTCTCTTGACAGAGCGGTTAGATCGCTTAGAACAGCTGCTATCTCAGCAGGTAGAACGCCAGGTTGAAGCGCGCGCTCAACAGCGCCCATTCGCGGGAAACCGGAGACCGCCACAAAGCTACAGGCGCGGTATGCGAGGTTTTAAAGAAATCGTATGCTTCGCTTGCCAGGGTCGCGGACACATCGCCAGGTTCTGCCAAAACGTGCGCCGTGGGGAGCCACAAAGAGAAGCAGGCGAGACACGCCCTAAGCAAGCCTACAGCGGGGCTCCAGATACCGAGTCAAAAAACTAGTTAGTCCTCCCCAGCCTGAGGAGCGTGGGGAGGGAGCAGTAGATGATGAGGTGGTGGTAGTTTGTGTGGCCGACGAGGCATGCCCTGTTGTGCGTTGCAAGTTAAATGGTTGTTGTATGGAATTGTTGATAGATACGGGGTCAAAGGTGACATTGCTTAAGGAGAGCAGTTTTAACACGCTTCGAAGGAAGGGGGACCGCGAGGTGTTGGAAGCGTCTGGTGGTATGGCAACCAAATTTGTAGGCATAACGGGGGATCCTCTTGGCATAAGTGGACTCTACCGGTTACACTTCTCTCTCGGCGGAATTGCATTGGAGCACCCCTGCTACGTATGAACGGACACGGTGTCTCTGCCAAACGGAGTGTCAGGTATATTAGGGCAGGATTTTTTGAGAAAAGGGAAGGTAGTAGTCTCATTCTCCGAGGAAGAGGTTAATGCGGGCGGCTCAAAAGTTCCGTTTTTGAACAGGAGAGGGGCTGAGATTCGCATTACCGATATTGACACCCGTCAAACAGTGGGATCATTGGAGAAGGTATATTCGCGGGTTGCCGTCCGGCTGGTCGAGGAGGCGGTCGTCCTTCCTTGGTCGGAGCGCATTTTGTACGCGTTTGTGCCTTCAGATGTAGAGAGCGGCGCCGTGGGAGTGCTTGAGCCGGTCGACTCTCTCAGCAATGGCCTGAAGGCAGCCGCGTGCCTCGTGACAGTTAATGACGCCCACAGAGTGCCCCTACGGGTGGTTAACTGTAGCCAGCAGCCACTGAGCCTTCCCAAGAACAAAACATTGGCTTTCTTCACCTCTGCGATAGAGCAACGTGAGCCCACCGATACGGTACTCGCAACTGTAGAGCATGCTAGTCCTTCGGCTGCTCCAAAGGTGTCGTTCGATCTTTCTCCGTAAAATCCAGGGAGAGGGAGGCTCTGGCTGGTTTGCTGAACGACTACTCGGAGGTATTCGCCGCGTCCAACCTGGATTTGGGCTGCTGTGGCGTTATAAAGCACAGGATAGAAACCGGCACTTCATCGCCCGTTTACCAGCGTGCGTACAGGATTCCTCACTCCCAACGTGAGGAGATGGAGCGGCAGGTGCAGGACCTGATTGATCGCGGCATTGTCGAACACTCAAAGTCACCCTGGGGAGCACCAGCACTATTGGTGGAAAAGCCAGATGGCTCGTATCGATTGGTAGTGGACTACCGCAAACTAAATGCCGTAACTCGCATCGATCTATACTCCATCCCCAATATACAGGAGACGCTTTCTCAGCTGGGCTCTGCCAGGTACTTCACGGTAGTGGACATGGCGGCGGGATTCTGGCAGATAGCAAAGGATCCGGCAGATGCCGAGAAAACGGCATTCAACACGCCCTCAGGGCACTATGAATGGAAAAGAATGCCGATGGGTCTGGCCAACAGCCCTGCTGTCTAGCAGAGAACCGCTGATGTTATCCTGGCAGGTCTTCTGGGGAGGCTGTGCTTCGTGTATATGGATGACATTATCATATACAGTGACAGTTTTGATAACCATTTGCGCGATATTGAGCAGGTTTTGGTGCGACTAAGAGCAGCGGGTCTCAAGCTGAAGCCCTCTAAGTGCCAATTCCTCAAAAACGAGGTGAAATACCTCGGGCACGTTGTTTCAGCTGACGGCGTGCGACCGGACCCTGAGAAACTAAGGTGTGTCTCGGATTTTCCATCCCCGACTAGCGTCCGCCAGGTCCGGCAGTTTCTCGGCCTGATCGGTTACTACCGAAGGCACATAGAGGAGTTCGCCAAGCTCGCTAAGCCGCTCACCGCCTTAACAGCCAAAAATGTCGCCTTTCGCTGGGACGAAAACGCGGAGAATGCTTTTGGGGCCTTGAAAAGGAAGCTAATGAGTGCACCGCTGTTGCGCCACCCGGATTTTAGTTTGCCCTTCGTTATGGCCACAGATGCGTCAAAGTTCGCAGTTGGTGCCGTGCTATCTCAGGTTATCGAGGGCAAAGAACATCCCGTTGCTTTTGCTAGCCGACAGCTGAGCCCCACAGAGCAAAAGTACGGAGCTACGGAAAGGGAGTGCCTCGCCGTTGTCTGGGCAGTAAAGCACTTCAGATGCTACTTTTACGGCCGCAAATTCAAGCTAGTCACAGACTGCCATCCTCTGAAATGGGTGATGAGTGTCAGGGACCCTAGCTCGCGACTCGCTAGATGGAATCTACACCTGCAGGAATACTGCTTTGAAGTTGAGCACAAGTCAGGAAAGACACATCTGAATGCTGATGCACTCAGCCGCACAGCTGCCGTGGCAGCTATAGATGAGTTTGTCCCCGTAGTCGACCCCGCCGAATTACGCACAGAGCAGTGCAAAGATCCTGACCTGAAGCGAATAATCGAAAGCTTAGAGGGCGCACCGTCTCACCCCGAACAGCTAGGTTATTTCATTGACAAAGACGGCACCCTGTGTCGGCGCACGAGGCCAACCAGGAAAGGGAGATTAGAGAAAACCGCTTGGGAGAGAGTCGTCATACCTCGGTCGTGGACAGAAAGGGTTCTTCGCGCGTTTCACGATGCGCCATGCGCCGGTCATTTTGGCGTAGCGAAGACACGCAGGCGTGTGGAGCGTTTGTACTTTTGGAGTGGCATGCGACAGGATGTTAGAGACTACTGTGCGAAGTGTCATTCCAGTCTCGAAAGAAAAACACCCAAGGGACGAAGACCAGCTCCAATTCAGCCGTTCTCTGAGGTTTCGGCTCCCTTCGAGCGGACAGGTATGGACATAATGGGCCCATTGCCCACGACCACTTCCGGAAACAAGTACATTTTAGTATTTGTCGATCACCTTTCAAAATACGCGGAAGCGGTAGCACACCCAGATCAGAAAGCAGACACAGTTGCAAGAGCATTTGTCGAACAGATCGTGCTCCGACATAGACCCCCGAGGCAACTCTTGACAGATCGGGGAACGAACTTCGTGTCGCAGCTAATGAGGAGAGTTTGCGAGCTGCTTAAGATCGCTAAGAAGCAGACAACACCGTACCCTTCCGGCTTGCAACGGCGCGGTGGAGCGACTGAACCAAACCGTGGCCGGGTTCCTGTCGCATTTTGTTTCGCGCGACCAGCGGGACTGGGATTTGTGGCTCCTGTATGCAATGTTTGCCTACAATTCCGCAGCACACGAGAGCACGGGCGAATCGCCATTCTTTCTTCTCTACGGCCGAGACCCGGACCAGCCTAGTGAAGTGCCAGAGGGCCCCCGTCGTGTCCCATACGCTTCACTGGACGACTATAAGGTGGAGCTAGAATCGCGCTTGCAAGTGGCGAGGGACATCGCAAAGGAGGCCTTAAAGAAAGCGGCGAAGCGCAGGAAGGAGGTGCACGATCGCAGTGCTAGAGACGCGCCGTTTAATGTGGGGGACAGCGTGTACATTGAAAACTGCCAAAGGCAGATTGGGCTAGCTCGTAAGTTCCAGACGAAGTGGAGAGGACCGTGCGAGGTTGTCGAGAAGCTTTCTCCGGTAAACTTCAGAGTCCGAGACGTGAACCGGCGCTTGATAAGGATACACGCAAATCGCCTCAAGTCGGCACCGGTTCAGTATTCACGAAATGAGGAAAGGGAAAGCGCGGATTTTGATGGGGACAGAAGTGAAGCGGAGCGCGCAGATAGTTCGCAAGAAACGCCCTCTCCTGCATTTGTTCGGCAGGCGCCAGAGGTGACGGCCAGAATGCCACCGGATTTACTTCATGCATTGCTAGAAGAAGAAGCGCGCGAGGTTGCCGCGCAGATAACGCCAGGAGAGGCTCCTGCCACGAGCCCTCGCGAGTCCCAAAGCAGACAAAGGGGCACAGACTTACTTAGTATGACTCATGAAGGCCGATATCCGCTGCGAAATCGGAAAGCTAAGTCGGACTAATGGCGTAAACAGAGCGGAGTTTTGAACTGGTTAGAATTGTGTAATGCCACAGCTCATAACATTGCTATGTGCTTATGTGTTAAGTTATCGGAGTTGGTAGTTAAACCTTTCTGTCATTAAGTAACACCTTCACAGGAGAGCATGCGGAGCGCATGCAGAACCTGCCCTACTTCCTTTCGTTATCTATATTTTTGTCTGTGCCGTGATCGTGCTAGAAGTGGGAGCTCCTTTATAACTGTGGTAAATTTATTTCGTCCAGTTTGGACTAGAAAAGAGAGGCTTGGGTGCTGAGTTTCATGTTTATCTGTAAAAGAAGATCAGTGCTGCCCCTGGAGACGCCAGTTATGACAGCGGGGGCATATGGTGTTGTGCAGTGGTGTTGAGTGCAGCGAAAAGTGTTTTGTCGGACGCACTGTGCGAGGCGATTCAGAAAGACAAGGGGAGCTGCAGGGACTCAAATGTTCGGAGAACATTCTTCTGGAGGGTGAGCGAGTGTGACATTCCTTGTGTGCTACGAGGTACATTCCTTGTGTGTGCATCGAGTTGGGGCTTAAGGCCGCCCCTCTTTTCCAGCTGCATACCTTTGCAGAAAGCAGGACGCCGGCACACGCGGAAACCGCTCCCCAGTATAAGCGAGAGCCCCGAGTACATACCGGGAACGAAAATTGTCGCTTGACGCACGGACCCCCCACCCCCTTACGACGTGGGCTATCGCCGGGAAGGCACCCACAGCTTCCCGCGGTGCCTCGTGAACAAAAGCGCATTCCCAGAAGGGCCGTGACGGACACCTGTCAGGCGGACAGGCAAGACT
>JARKHS020007872.1:0-69635 GCA_030143305.2 Amblyomma americanum | reverse complement strand
GTGATACGCGTCAAAACTTTTTCTCTTATAACTGCGCGAAAAGCATGTATTCTTGCTTAATACAGCGAAACAAGCTGTTTTAGACCGAAACGAGCTAAATCACAACACATCGGTTTTACAAGTGTTCCTCTGATACGCGTCAAAACTTTTTCTCTTATAACTGCGCGAAAAGCATGTATTCTTGCTTAATACAACGAAACAAGCTGTTTTAGACCGAAACGAGCTAAATCACAACACATCGGTTTTACAAGTGTTCCTCTGATACGCGTCAAAACTTTTTCTCTTATAACTGCGCGAAAAGCATGTATTCGTGCTTAATACAACGAAACAAGCTGTTTTAGACCGAAACGAGCTAAATCTGAACACATCGGTTTTACAAGTGTCCCTGTGACACGCGTCAAAACTTTTTCTCTTATAACTGCGCGAAAAGCATGTATTCTTGCTTAATACAACGAAACAAGCTGTTTTAGACCGAAACGAGCTAAATCACAACACATCGGTTTTACAAGTGTTCCTCTGATACGCGTCAAAACTTTTTCTCTTATAACTGCGCGAAAAGCATGTATTCTTGCTTAATACAACGAAACAAGCTGTTTTAGACCGAAACGAGCTAAATCTGAACACATCGGTTTTACAAGTGTCCCTGTGACACGCGTCAAAACTTTTTCTCTTATAACTGCGCGAAAAGCATGTATTCTTGCTTAATACAGCGAAACAAGCTGTTTTAGACCGAAACGAGCTAAATCACAACACATCGGTATTACAAGTGTTCCACGTGATACTCGTCAAAACTTTTTCTCTTATAACTGCGCGAAAAGCATGTATTCGTGCTTAATACAACGAAACAAGCTGTTTTAGACCGAAACGAGCTAAATCTGAACACATCGGTTTTACAAGTGTCCCTGTGACACGCCGTCAAAACTTTTTCTCTTATAACTGCGCGAAAAGCATGTATTCTGCTTAATACAGCGAAACAAGCTGTTTTAGACCGAAACGAGCTAAATCACAACACATCGGTTTTACAAGTGTCCACGTGATACTCGTCAAAACTTTTTCTCTTATAACTGCGCGAAAAGCATGTATTCTTGCTTAATACAACGAAACAAGCTGTTTTAGACCGAAACTAGCTAAATCACAACACATCGGTTTTACAAGTGTTCCTCTGATACGCGTCAAAACTTTTTCTCTTATAACTGCGCGAAAAGCATGTATTCGTGCTTAATACAACGAAACAAGCTGTTTTAGACCGAAACGAGCTAAATCTGAACACATCGGTTTTACAAGTGTCCCTGTGACACGCGTCAAAACTTTTTCTCTTATAACTGCGCGAAAAGCATGTATTCTTGCTTAATACAGCGAAACAAGCTGTTTTAGACCGAAACGAGCTAAATCTGAACACATCGGTTTTACAAGTGTCCCTGTGACACGCGTCAAAACTTTTTCTCTTATAACTGCGCGAAAAGCATGTATTCGTGCTTAAAACAACGAAACAAGCTGTTTTATACCAAAACGAGCTGTATCTGAACACATCGGTTTTACAAGTGATCCACGTGATACTCGTCAAAACTTTTTCTCTTATAACTGCGCGAAAAGCATGTATACGTGCTTAATACAACGAATCAAGCTGTTTTAGACCGAAACGAGCTAAATCTGAACACGTCGGTTTTACACGTGTCCCTGTGACACGCGTCAAAACTTTTTCTCTTATAACTGCGCGAAAAGCACGTATTCTTGCTTAATACAGCGAAACAAGCTGTTTTAGACCGAAACGAGCTAAATCACAACACATCGGTTTTACAAGTGTTCCTCTGATACGCGTCACAACTTTTTTCTCTTATAACTGCGCGAAAAGCATGTATTCGTGCTTAGTTCAACGAAACAAGCTGTTTTAGACCGAAACGAGGTAAATCTGAACACATCGGTTTTACAAGTGTCCCTGTGACACGCCTTTAAAACGTTTTCTCTTATAACTGCGCGAAAAGCATGTATTCGTGCTTAATACAACGAAACAAGCTGTTTTAGACCGAAACGAGCTAAATCACAACACATCGGTTTTACAAGTGTCCTCTGATACGCGTCAAAACTTTTTCTCTTATAACTGCGCGAAAAGCATGTATTCTTGCTTAATACAACGAAACAAGCTGTTTTAGACCGAAACGAGCTAAATCACAACACATCGGTTTTACAAGTGTTCCTCTGATACGCGTCAAAACTTTTTCTCTTATAACTGCGCGAAAAGCATGTATTCGTGCTTAATACAACGAAACAAGCTGTTTTAGACCGAAACGAGCTAAATCTGAACACATCGGTTTTACAAGTGTCCCTGTGACACGCGTCAAAACTTTTTCTCTTATAACTGCGCGAAAAGCATGTATTCTTGCTTAATACAACGAAACAAGCTGTTTTAGACCGAAACGAGCTAAATCACAACACATCGGTTTTACAAGTGTTCCTCTGATACGCGTCAAAACTTTTTCTCTTATAACTGCGCGAAAAGCATGTATTCTTGCTTAATACAACGAAACAAGCTGTTTTAGACCGAAACGAGCTAAATCTGAACACATCGGTTTTACAAGTGTCCATGTGATACGCGTCAAAACTTTTTCTCTTATAACTGCGCGAAAAGCATGTATTCTTGCTTAATACAGCGAAACAAGCTGTTTTAGACCGAAACGAGCTAAATCACAACACATCGGTTTTACAAGTGTTCCTCTGATACGCGTCAAAACTTTTTCTCTTATAACTGCGCGAAAAGCATGTATTCTTGCTTAATACAACGAAACAAGCTGTTTTAGACCGAAACGAGCTAAATCACAACACATCGGTTTTACAAGTGTTCCTCTGATACGCGTCAAAACTTTTTCTCTTATAACTGCGCGAAAAGCATGTATTCGTGCTTAATACAACGAAACAAGCTGTTTTAGACCGAAACGAGCTAAATCTGAACACATCGGTTTTACAAGTGTCCCTGTGATACGCGTCAAAACTTTTTCTCTTATAACTGCGCGAAAAGCATGTATTCTTGCTTAATACAACGAAACAAGCTGTTTTAGACCGAAACTAGCTAAATCACAACACATCGGTTTTACAAGTGTTCCTCTGATACGCGTCAAAACTTTTTCTCTTATAACTGCGCGAAAAGCATGTATTCTTGCTTAATACAACGAAACAAGCTGTTTTAGACCGAAACGAGCTAAATCTGAACACATCGGTTTTACAAGTGTCCCTGTGACACGCGTCAAAACTTTTTCTCTTATAACTGCGCGAAAAGCATGTATTCTTGCTTAATACAACGAAACAAGCTGTTTTAGACCGAAACGAGCTAAATCACAACACATCGGTTTTACAAGTGTTCCTCTGATACGCGTCAAAACTTTTTCTCTTATAACTGCGCGAAAAGCATGTATTCGTGCTTAATACAACGAAACAAGCTGTTTTAGACCGAAACGAGCTAAATCACAACACATCGGTTTTACAAGTGTCCTCTGATACGCGTCAAAACTTTTTCTCTTATAACTGCGCGAAAAGCATGTATTCTTGCTTAATACAGCGAAACAAGCTGTTTTAGACCGAAACGAGCTAAATCACAACACATCGGTTTTACAAGTGTTCCTCTGATACTCGTCAAAACTTTTTCTCTTATAACTGCGCGAAAAGCATGTATTCGTGCTTAATACAACGAAACAAGCTGTTTTAGACCGAAACGAGCTAAATCTGAACACATCGGTTTTACAAGTGTCCCTGTGACACGCGTCAAAACTTTTTCTCTTATAACTGCGCGAAAAGCATGTATTCTTGCTTAATACAACGAAACAAGCTGTTTTAGACCGAAACGAGCCAAATCACAACACATCGGTATTACAAGTGTTCCACGTGATACTCGTCAAAACTTTTTCTCTTATAACTGCGCGAAAAGCATGTATTCGTGCTTAATACAACGAAACAAGCTGTTTTAGACCGAAACGAGCTAAATCTGAACACATCGGTTTTACAAGTGTCCCTGTGACACGCCGTCAAAACTTTTTCTCTTATAACTGCGCGAAAAGCATGTATTCCTGCTTAATACAGCGAAACAAGCTGTTTTAGACCAAAACGAGCTAGAATCTGAACACATCGGTTTTACAAGTATCCACGTGATACTCGTCAAAACTTTTTCTCTTATAACTGCGCGAAAAGCATGTATTCTTGCTTAATACAACGAAACAAGCTGTTTTAGACCGAAACTAGCTAAATCACAACACATCGGTTTTACAAGTGTTCCTCTGATACGCGTCTAAACTATTTCTCTTATAACTGCGCGAAAAGCATGTATTCGTGCTTAATACAACGAAACAAGCTGTTTTAGACCGAAACGAGCTAAATCTGAACACATCGGTTTTACAAGTGTCCCTGTGACACGCGTCAAAACTTTTTCTCTTATAACTGCGCGAAAAGCATGTATTCTTGCTTAATACAGCGAAACAAGCTGTTTTAGACCGAAACGAGCTAAATCTGAACACATCGGTTTTACAAGTGTTCCCTGTGATACGCGTCAAAACTTTTTCTCTTATAACTGCGCGAAAAGCATGTATTCGTGCTTAAAACAACGAAACAAGCTGTTTTATACCAAAACGAGCTGTATCTGAACACATCGGTTTTACAAGTATCCACGTGATACTCGTCAAAACTTTTTCTCTTATAACTGCGCGAAAAGCATGTATACGTGCTTAATACAACGAAACAAGCTGTTTTAGACCGAAACGAGCTAAATCTGAACACATCGGTTTTACAAGTGTCCCTGTGACACGCGTCAAAACTTTTTCTCTTATAACTGCGCGAAAAGCACGTATTCTTGCTTAATACAGCGAAACAAGCTGTTTTAGACCGAAACGAGCTAAATCACAACACATCGGTTTTACAAGTGTTCCTCTGATACGCGTCACAACTTTTTTCTCTTATAACTGCGCGAAAAGCATGTATTCGTGCTTAGTTCAACGAAACAAGCTGTTTTAGACCGAAACGAGGTAAATCTGAACACATCGGTTTTACAAGTGTCCCTGTGACACGCCTTTAAAACGTTTTCTCTTATAACTGCGCGAAAAGCATGTATTCTTGCTTAATACAGCGAAACAAGCTGTTTTAGACCGAAACGAGCTAAATCACAACACATCGGTTTTACAAGTGTCCTCTGATACGCGTCAAAACTTTTTCTCTTATAACTGCGCGAAAAGCATGTATTCTTGCTTAATACAACGAAACAAGCTGTTTTAGACCGAAACGAGCTAAATCACAACACATCGGTTTTACAAGTGTTCCTCTGATACGCGTCAAAACTTTTTCTCTTATAACTGCGCGAAAAGCATGTATTCGTGCTTAATACAACGAAACAAGCTGTTTTAGACCGAAACGAGCTAAATCTGAACACATCGGTTTTACAAGTGTCCCTGTGACACGCGTCAAAACTTTTTCTCTTATAACTGCGCGAAAAGCATGTATTCTTGCTTAATACAACGAAACAAGCTGTTTTAGACCGAAACGAGCTAAATCACAACACATCGGTTTTACAAGTGTTCCTCGTGATACGCGTCAAAACTTTTTCTCTTATAACTGCGCGAAAAGCATGTATTCTTGCTTAATACAACGAAACAAGCTGTTTTAGACCGAAACGAGCTAAATCAGAACACATCGGTTTTACAAGTGTTCCTCTGATACGCGTCAAAACTTTTTCTCTTATAACTGCGCGAAAAGCATGTATTCTTGCTTAATACAGCGAAACAAGCTGTTTTAGACCGAAACGAGCTAAATCACAACACATCGGTTTTACAAGTGTTCCTCTGATACGCGTCAAAACTTTTTCTCTTATAACTGCGCGAAAAGCATGTATTCTTGCTTAATACAACGAAACAAGCTGTTTTAGACCGAAACGAGCTAAATCTGAACACATCGGTTTTACAAGTGTCCCTGTGATACGCGTCAAAACTTTTTCTCTTATAACTGCGCGAAAAGCATGTATTCTTGCTTAATACAACGAAACAAGCTGTTTTAGACCGAAACGAGCTAAATCTGAACACATCGGTTTTACAAGTGTCCCTGTGATACGCGTCAAAACTTTTTCTCTTATAACTGCGCGAAAAGCATGTATTCGTGCTTAATACAACGAAACAAGCTGTTTTAGACCGAAACGAGCTAAATCTGAACACATCGGTTTTACAAGTGTCCCTGTGATACGCGTCAAAACTTTTTCTCTTATAACTGCGCGAAAAGCATGTATTCTTGCTTAATACAACGAAACAAGCTGTTTTAGACCGAAACGAGCTAAATCACAACACATCGGTTTTACAAGTGTTCCTCTGATACGCGTCAAAACTTTTTCTCTTATAACTGCGCGAAAAGCATGTATTCGTGCTTAATACAACGAAACAAGCTGTTTTAGACCGAAACGAGCTAAATCTGAACACATCGGTTTTACAAGTGTCCCTGTGACACGCGTCAAAACTTTTTCTCTTATAACTGCGCGAAAAGCATGTATTCTTGCTTAATACAGCGAAACAAGCTGTTTTAGACCGAAACGAGCTAAATCACAACACATCGGTTTTACAAGTGTTCCTCTGATACGCGTCAAAACTTTTTCTCTTATAACTGCGCGAAAAGCATGTATTCGTGCTTAATACAACGAAACAAGCTGTTTTAGACCGAAACGAGCTAAATCTGAACACATCGGTTTTACAAGTGTCCCTGTGACACGCGTCAAAACTTTTTCTCTTATAACTGCGCGAAAAGCATGTATTCTTGCTTAATACAACGAAACAAGCTGTTTTAGACCGAAACGAGCTAAATCACAACACATCGGTTTTACAAGTGTTCCTCGTGATACGCGTCAAAACTTTTTCTCTTATAACTGCGCGAAAAGCATGTATTCTTGCTTAATACAACGAAACAAGCTGTTTTAGACCGAAACGAGCTAAATCACAACACATCGGTTTTACAAGTGTTCCTCTGATACGCGTCAAAACTTTTTCTCTTATAACTGCGCGAAAAGCATGTATTCGTGCTTAATACAACGAAACAAGCTGTTTTAGACCGAAACGAGCTAAATCTGAACACATCGGTTTTACAAGTGTCCCTGTGACACGCGTCAAAACTTTTTCTCTTATAACTGCGCGAAAAGCATGTATTCTTGCTTAATACAACGAAACAAGCTGTTTTAGACCGAAACGAGCTAAATCTGAACACATCGGTTTTACAAGTGTCCCTGTGACACGCGTCAAAACTTTTTCTCTTATAACTGCGCGAAAAGCATGTATTCGTGCTTAATACAACGAAACAAGCTGTTTTAGACCGAAACGAGCTAAATCTGAACACATCGGTTTTACAAGTATCCACGTGATACTCGTCAAAACTTTTTCTCTTATAACTGCGCGAAAAGCATGTATTCGTGCTTAATACAACGAAACAAGCTGTTTTAGACCGAAACGAGCTAAATCTGAACACGTCGGTTTTACACGTGTCCCTGTGACACGCGTCAAAACTTTTTCTCTTATAACTGCGCGAAAAGCATGTATTCTTGCTTAATACAGCGAAACAAGCTGTTTTAGACCGAAACGAGCTAAATCACAACACATCGGTTTTACAAGTGTTCCTCTGATACGCGTCAAAACTTTTTTCTCTTATAACTGCGCGAAAAGCATGTATTCGTGCTTAGTTCAACGAAACAAGCTGTTTTAGACCGAAACGAGGTAAATCTGAACACATCGGTTTTACAAGTGTCCCTGTGACACGCCTTTAAAACTTTTTCTCTTATAACTGCGCGAAAAGCATGTATTCCTGCTTAATACAGCGAAACAAGCTGTTTTAGACCGAAACGAGCTAAATCACAACACATCGGTTTTACAAGTGTTCCTCTGATACGCGTCAAAACTTTTTCTCTTATAACTGCGCGAAAAGCATGTATTCTTGCTTAATACAACGAAACAAGCTGTTTTAGACCGAAACTAGCTAAATCACAACACATCGGTTTTACAAGTGTTCCTCTGATACGCGTCTAAACTTTTTCTCTTATAACTGCGCGAAAAGCATGTATTCGTGCTTAATACAACGAAACAAGCTGTTTTAGACCGAAACGAGCTAAATCTGAACACATCGGTTTTACAAGTGTCCCTGTGACACGCGTCAAAACTTTTTCTCTTATAACTGCGCGAAAAGCATGTATTCTTGCTTAATACAGCGAAACAAGCTGTTTTAGACCGAAACGAGCTAAATCACAACACATCGGTTTTACAAGTGTTCCTCTGATACGCGTCAAAACTTTTTCTCTTATAACTGCGCGAAAAGCATGTATTCTTGCTTAATACAACGAAACAAGCTGTTTTAGACCGAAACGAGCTAAATCTGAACACATCGGTTTTACAAGTGTCCATGTGATACGCGTCAAAACTTTTTCTCTTATAACTGCGCGAAAAGCATGTATTCTTGCTTAATACAGCGAAACAAGCTGTTTTAGACCGAAACGAGCTAAATCACAACACATCGGTTTTACAAGTGTTCCTCTGATACGCGTCAAAACTTTTTCTCTTATAACTGCGCGAAAAGCATGTATTCTTGCTTAATACAACGAAACAAGCTGTTTTAGACCGAAACGAGCTAAATCACAACACATCGGTTTTACAAGTGTTCCTCTGATACGCGTCAAAACTTTTTCTCTTATAACTGCGCGAAAAGCATGTATTCGTGCTTAATACAACGAAACAAGCTGTTTTAGACCGAAACGAGCTAAATCTGAACACATCGGTTTTACAAGTGTCCCTGTGACACGCGTCAAAACTTTTCTCTTATAACTGCGCGAAAAGCATGTATTCTTGCTTAATACAACGAAACAAGCTGTTTTAGACCGAAACGAGCTAAATCACAACACATCGGTTTTACAAGTGTTCCTCTGATACGCGTCTAAACTTTTTCTCTTATAACTGCGCGAAAAGCATGTATTCTTGCTTAATACAACGAAACAAGCTGTTTTAGACCGAAACGAGCTAAATCTGAACACATCGGTTTTACAAGTGTCCATGTGATACGCGTCAAAACTTTTTCTCTTATAACTGCGCGAAAAGCATGTATTCTTGCTTAATACAGCGAAACAAGCTGTTTTAGACCGAAACGAGCTAAATCACAACACATCGGTTTTACAAGTGTTCCTCTGATACTCGTCAAAACTTTTTCTCTTATAACTGCGCGAAAAGCATGTATTCGTGCTTAATACAACGAAACAAGCTGTTTTAGACCGAAACGAGCTAAATCTGAACACATCGGTTTTACAAGTGTCCCTGTGACACGCGTCAAAACTTTTTCTCTTATAACTGCGCGAAAAGCATGTATTCTTGCTTAATACAACGAAACAAGCTGTTTTAGACCGAAACGAGCTAAATCACAACACATCGGTATTACAAGTGTTCCACGTGATACTCGTCAAAACTTTTTCTCTTATAACTGCGCGAAAAGCATGTATTCGTGCTTAATACAACGAAACAAGCTGTTTTAGACCGAAACGAGCTAAATCTGAACACATCGGTTTTACAAGTGTCCCTGTGACACGCCGTTAAAACTTTTTCTCTTATAACTGCGCGAAAAGCATGTATTCCTGCTTAATACAGCGAAACAAGCTGTTTTAGACCAAAACGAGCTAGAATCTGAACACATCGGTTTTACAAGTGATCCACGTGATACGCGTCAAAACTTTTTCTCTTATAACTGCGCGAAAAGCATGTATTCTTGCTTAATACAACGAAACAAGCTGTTTTAGACCGAAACTAGCTAAATCACAACACATCGGTTTTACAAGTGTTCCTCTGATACGCGTCTAAACTTTTTCTCTTATAACTGCGCGAAAAGCATGTATTCGTGCTTAATACAACGAAACAAGCTGTTTTAGACCGAAACGAGCTAAATCTGAACACATCGGTTTTACAAGTGTCCCTGTGACACGCGTCAAAACTTTTTCTCTTATAACTGCGCGAAAAGCATGTATTCTTGCTTAATACAGCGAAACAAGCTGTTTTAGACCGAAACGAGCTAAATCTGAACACATCGGTTTTACAAGTGTCCCTGTGACACGCGTCAAAACTTTTTCTCTTATAACTGCGCGAAAAGCATGTATTCGTGCTTAATACAACGAAACAAGCTGTTTTAGACCGAAACGAGCTAAATCTGAACACATCGGTTTTACAAGTGTCCACGTGATACTCGTCAAAACTTTTTCTCTTATAACTGCGCGAAAAGCATGTATTCGTGCTTAATACAACGAAACAAGCTGTTTTAGACCGAAACGAGCTAAATCTGAACACATCGGTTTTACACGTGTCCCTGTGACACGCGTCAAAACTTTTTCTCTTATAACTGCGCGAAAAGCACGTATTCTTGCTTAATACAGCGAAACAAGCTGTTTTAGACCGAAACGAGCTAAATCACAACACATCGGTTTTACAAGTGTTCCTCTGATACGCGTCACAACTTTTTTCTCTTATAACTGCGCGAAAAGCATGTATTCGTGCTTAGTTCAACGAAACAAGCTGTTTTAGACCGAAACGAGGTAAATCTGAACACATCGGTTTTACAAGTGTCCCTGTGACACGCCTTTAAAACGTTTTCTCTTATAACTGCGCGAAAAGCATGTATTCCTGCTTAATACAGCGAAACAGAGGTGTTTTACAAGTGTCCCTGGACACGCCTTTAAAACTTTTTCTCTTATAACTGCGCGAAAAGCATGTATTCTTGCTTAATACAACGAAACAAGCTGTTTTAGACCGAAACGAGCTAAATCATGAACACATCGGTTTTACAAGTGTCCCTGTGATACGCGTCAAAACTTTTTCTCTTATAACTGCGCGAAAAGCATGTATTCCTGCTTAATACAGCGAAACAAGCTGTTTTAGACCGAAACGAGCTAAATCTGAACACATCGGTTTTACAAGTGTCCACGTGATACTCGTCAAAACTTTTTCTCTTATAACTGCGCGAAAAGCATGTATTCGTGCTTAATACAACGAAACAAGCTGTTTTAGACCGAAACGAGCTAAATCTGAACACGTCGGTTTTACACGTGTCCCTGTGACACGCGTCAAAACTTTTTCTCTTATAACTGCGCGAAAAGCATGTATTCTTGCTTAATACAGCGAAACAAGCTGTTTTAGACCGAAACGAGCTAAATCACAACACATCGGTTTTACAAGTGTTCCTCTGATACGCGTCAAAACTTTTTCTCTTATAACTGCGCGAAAAGCATGTATTCGTGCTTAATACAACGAAACAAGCTGTTTTAGACCGAAACGAGCTAAATCTGAACACATCGGTTTTACAAGTGTCCCTGTGACACGCGTCAAAACTTTTTCTCTTATAACTGCGCGAAAAGCATGTATTCTTGCTTAATACAACGAAACAAGCTGTTTTAGACCGAAACGAGCTAAATCACAACACATCGGTTTTACAAGTGTTCCTCTGATACGCGTCAAAACTTTTTCTCTTATAACTGCGCGAAAAGCATGTATTCTTGCTTAATACAACGAAACAAGCTGTTTTAGACCGAAACGAGCTAAATCTGAACACATCGGTTTTACAAGTGTCCCTGTGATACGCGTCAAAACTTTTTCTCTTATAACTGCGCGAAAAGCATGTATTCTTGCTTAATACAGCGAAACAAGCTGTTTTAGACCGAAACGAGCTAAATCACAACACATCGGTTTTACAAGTGTTCCTCTGATACGCGTCAAAACTTTTTCTCTTATAACTGCGCGAAAAGCATGTATTCGTGCTTAATACAACGAAACAAGCTGTTTTAGACCGAAACGAGCTAAATCTGAACACATCGGTTTTACAAGTGTCCCTGTGACACGCGTCAAAACTTTTTCTCTTATAACTGCGCGAAAAGCATGTATTCTTGCTTAATACAACGAAACAAGCTGTTTTAGACCGAAACGAGCTAAATCACAACACATCGGTTTTACAAGTGTTCCACGTGATACGCGTCAAAACTTTTTCTCTTATAACTGCGCGAAAAGCATGTATTCGTGCTTAATACAACGAAACAAGCTGTTTTAGACCGAAACGAGCTAAATCTGAACACATCGGTTTTACAAGTGTCCCTGTGACACGCCGTTAAAACTTTTTCTCTTATAACTGCGCGAAAAGCATGTATTCCTGCTTAATACAGCGAAACAAGCTGTTTTAGACCGAAACGAGCTAGAATCTGAACACATCGGTTTTACAAGTGTCCCGTGATACGCGTCAAAACTTTTTCTCTTATAACTGCGCGAAAAGCATGTATTCTTGCTTAATACAACGAAACAAGCTGTTTTAGACCGAAACGAGCTAAATCACAACACATCGGTTTTACAAGTGTTCCTCTGATACGCGTCAAAACTTTTTCTCTTATAACTGCGCGAAAAGCATGTATTCGTGCTTAATACAACGAAACAAGCTGTTTTAGACCGAAACGAGCTAAATCTGAACACATCGGTTTTACAAGTGTCCCTGTGATACGCGTCAAAACTTTTTCTCTTATAACTGCGCGAAAAGCATGTATTCGTGCTTAATACAACGAAACAAGCTGTTTTAGACCGAAACGAGCTAAATCTGAACACATCGGTTTTACAAGTGTCCCTGTGACACGCGTCAAAACTTTTTCTCTTATAACTGCGCGAAAAGCATGTATTCTTGCTTAATACAGCGAAACAAGCTGTTTTAGACCGAAACGAGCTAAATCAGAACACATCGGTTTTACAAGTGTTCCTCTGATACGCGTCAAAACTTTTTCTCTTATAACTGCGCGAAAAGCATGTATTCGTGCTTAATACAACGAAACAAGCTGTTTTAGACCGAAACGAGCTAAATCTGAACACATCGGTTTTACAAGTGTCCCTGTGACACGCGTCTAAAACGTTTTCTCTTATAACTGCGCGAAAAGCATGTATTCTTGCTTAATACAGCGAAACAAGCTGTTTTAGACCGAAACGAGCAAATCAACACATCGGTTTACAAGTGTCCTTGATACGCGTAAACTTTTTCTCTTATAACTGCGCGAAAAGCATGTATTCGTGCTTAATACAACGAAACAAGCTGTTTTAGACCGAAACGAGCTAAATCTGAACACATCGGTTTTACAAGTGTCCCTGTGACACGCGTCAAAACTTTTTCTCTTATAACTGCGCGAAAAGCATGTATTCCTGCTTAATACAGCGAAACAAGCTGTTTTAGACCGAAACGAGCTAAATCTGAACACATCGGTTTTACAAGTGTCCACGTGATACTCGTCAAAACTTTTTCTCTTATAACTGCGCGAAAAGCATGTATTCGTGCTTAATACAACGAAACAAGCTGTTTTAGACCGAAACGAGCTAAATCTGAACACATCGGTTTTACAAGTGTCCCTGTGACACGCGTCAAAACTTTTTCTCTTATAACTGCGCGAAAAGCATGTATTCTTGCTTAATACAACGAAACAAGCTGTTTTAGACCGAAACGAGCTAAATCACAACACATCGGTTTTACAAGTGTTCCTCTGATACGCGTCAAAACTTTTTCTCTTATAACTGCGCGAAAAGCATGTATTCGTGCTTAATACAACGAAACAAGCTGTTTTAGACCGAAACGAGCTAAATCTGAACACATCGGTTTTACAAGTGTTCCTGTGACACGCGTCAAAACTTTTTCTCTTATAACTGCGCGAAAAGCATGTATTCTTGCTTAATACAACGAAACAAGCTGTTTTAGACCGAAACGAGCTAAATCACAACACATCGGTTTTACAAGTGTTCCTCTGATACGCGTCAAAACTTTTTCTCTTATAACTGCGCGAAAAGCATGTATTCTTGCTTAATACAACGAAACAAGCTGTTTTAGACCGAAACGAGCTAAATCACAACACATCGGTTTTACAAGTGTTCCTCTGATACGCGTCAAAACTTTTTCTCTTATAACTGCGCGAAAAGCATGTATTCGTGCTTAATACAACGAAACAAGCTGTTTTAGACCGAAACGAGCTAAATCTGAACACATCGGTTTTACAAGTGTCCCTGTGATACGCGTCAAAACTTTTTCTCTTATAACTGCGCGAAAAGCATGTATTCTTGCTTAATACAACGAAACAAGCTGTTTTAGACCGAAACGAGCTAAATCACAACACATCGGTTTTACAAGTGTTCCTCTGATACGCGTCAAAACTTTTTCTCTTATAACTGCGCGAAAAGCATGTATTCGTGCTTAATACAACGAAACAAGCTGTTTTAGACCGAAACGAGCTAAATCTGAACACATCGGTTTTACAAGTGTCCCTGTGACACGCGTCAAAACTTTTTCTCTTATAACTGCGCGAAAAGCATGTATTCGTGCTTAATACAGCGAAACAAGCTGTTTTAGACCGAAACGAGCTAAATCTGAACACATCGGTTTTACAAGTGTCCCTGTGATACGCGTCAAAACTTTTTCTCTTATAACTGCGCGAAAAGCATGTATTCTTGCTTAATACAACGAAACAAGCTGTTTTAGACCGAAACGAGCTAAATCACAACACATCGGTTTTACAAGTGTTCCTCTGATACGCGTCAAAACTTTTTCTCTTATAACTGCGCGAAAAGCATGTATTCGTGCTTAATACAACGAAACAAGCTGTTTTAGACCGAAACGAGCTAAATCTGAACACATCGGTTTTACAAGTGTCCCTGTGATACGCGTCAAAACTTTTTCTCTTATAACTGCGCGAAAAGCATGTATTCTTGCTTAATACAACGAAACAAGCTGTTTTAGACCGAAACGAGCTAAATCACAACACATCGGTTTTACAAGTGTTCCTCTGATACGCGTCAAAACTTTTTCTCTTATAACTGCGCGAAAAGCATGTATTCTTGCTTAATACAACGAAACAAGCTGTTTTAGACCGAAACGAGCTAAATCTGAACACATCGGTTTTACAAGTGTCCCTGTGATACGCGTCAAAACTTTTTCTCTTATAACTGCGCGAAAAGCATGTATTCTTGCTTAATACAACGAAACAAGCTGTTTTAGACCGAAACGAGCTAAATCACAACACATCGGTTTTACAAGTGTTCCTCTGATACGCGTCAAAACTTTTTCTCTTATAACTGCGCGAAAAGCATGTATTCGTGCTTAATACAACGAAACAAGCTGTTTTAGACCGAAACGAGCTAAATCTGAACACATCGGTTTTACAAGTGTCCCTGTGACACGCGTCAAAACTTTTTCTCTTATAACTGCGCGAAAAGCATGTATTCTTGCTTAATACAACGAAACAAGCTGTTTTAGACCGAAACGAGCTAAATCTGAACACATCGGTTTTACAAGTGTTCCACGTGATACGCGTCAAAACTTTTTCTCTTATAACTGCGCGAAAAGCATGTATTCGTGCTTAATACAACGAAACAAGCTGTTTTAGACCGAAACGAGCTAAATCTGAACACATCGGTTTTACAAGTGTCCCTGTGACACGCCTTTAAAACTTTTTCTCTTATAACTGCGCGAAAAGCATGTATTCGTGCTTAATACAACGAAACAAGCTGTTTTAGACCGAAACGAGCTAAATCTGAACACATCGGTTTTACAAGTGTCCACGTGATACGCGTCAAAACTTTTTCTCTTATAACTGCGCGAAAAGCATGTATTCTTGCTTAATACAACGAAACAAGCTGTTTTAGACCGAAACGAGCTAAATCACAACACATCGGTTTTACAAGTGTTCCTCTGATACGCGTCAAAACTTTTTCTCTTATAACTGCGCGAAAAGCATGTATTCGTGCTTAATACAACGAAACAAGCTGTTTTAGACCGAAACGAGCTAAATCAGAACACATCGGTTTTACAAGTGTCCCTGTGACACGCGTCAAAACTTTTTCTCTTATAACTGCGCGAAAAGCATGTATTCTTGCTTAATACAACGAAACAAGCTGTTTTAGACCGAAACGAGCTAAATCTGAACACATCGGTTTTACAAGTGTTCCTGTGATACGCGTCAAAACTTTTTCTCTTATAACTGCGCGAAAAGCATGTATTCGTGCTTAATACAACGAAACAAGCTGTTTTAGACCGAAACGAGCTAAATCTGAACACATCGGTTTTACAAGTATCCACGTGATACTCGTCAAAACTTTTTCTCTTATAACTGCGCGAAAAGCATGTATTCGTGCTTAATACAACGAATCAAGCTGTTTTAGACCGAAACGAGCTAAATCTGAACACGTCGGTTTTACACGTGTCCCTGTGACACGCGTCAAAACTTTTTCTCTTATAACTGCGCGAAAAGCATGTATTCTTGCTTAATACAGCGAAACAAGCTGTTTTAGACCGAAACGAGCTAAATCACAACACATCGGTTTTACAAGTGTTCCTCTGATACGCGTCAAAACTTTTTTCTCTTATAACTGCGCGAAAAGCATGTATTCGTGCTTAGTTCAACGAAACAAGCTGTTTTAGACCGAAACGAGGTAAATCTGAACACATCGGTTTTACAAGTGTCCCTGTGACACGCCTTTAAAACTTTTTCTCTTATAACTGCGCGAAAAGCATGTATTCCTGCTTAATACAGCGAAAAGAGGTGTTTTACAAGTGTCCCTGGACACGCCTTTAAAACTTTTTCTCTTATAACTGCGCGAAAAGCATGTATTCCTGCTTAATACAACGAAACAAGCTGTTTTAGACCGAAACGAGCTAAATCATGAACACATCGGTTTTACAAGTGTCCCTGTGACACGCGTCAAAACTTTTTCTCTTATAACTGCGCGAAAAGCATGTATTCTTGCTTAATACAGCGAAACAAGCTGTTTTAGACCGAAACGAGCTAAATCTGAACACATCGGTTTTACAAGTGTCCTCGTGATACTCGTCAAAACTTTTTCTCTTATAACTGCGCGAAAAGCATGTATTCGTGCTTAATACAACGAAACAAGCTGTTTTAGACCGAAACGAGCTAAATCTGAACACGTCGGTTTTACACGTGTCCCTGTGACACGCGTCAAAACTTTTTCTCTTATAACTGCGCGAAAAGCATGTATTCTTGCTTAATACAGCGAAACAAGCTGTTTTAGACCGAAACGAGCTAAATCACAACACATCGGTTTTACAAGTGTTCCTCTGATACGCGTCAAAACTTTTTCTCTTATAACTGCGCGAAAAGCATGTATTCGTGCTTAATACAACGAAACAAGCTGTTTTAGACCGAAACGAGCTAAATCACAACACATCGGTTTTACAAGTGTTCCTGTGACACGCGTCAAAACTTTTTCTCTTATAACTGCGCGAAAAGCATGTATTCGTGCTTAATACAACGAAACAAGCTGTTTTAGACCGAAACGAGCTAAATCTGAACACATCGGTTTTACAAGTGTCCCTCTGATACGCGTCAAAACTTTTTCTCTTATAACTGCGCGAAAAGCATGTATTCGTGCTTAATACAACGAAACAAGCTGTTTTAGACCGAAACGAGCTAAATCTGAACACATCGGTTTTACAAGTGTCCACGTGATACGCGTCAAAACTTTTTCTCTTATAACTGCGCGAAAAGCATGTATTCTTGCTTAATACAACGAAACAAGCTGTTTTAGACCGAAACGAGCTAAATCTGAACACATCGGTTTTACAAGTGTCCCTCTGATACGCGTCAAAACTTTTTCTCTTATAACTGCGCGAAAAGCATGTATTCGTGCTTAATACAACGAAACAAGCTGTTTTAGACCGAAACGAGCTAAATCTGAACACATCGGTTTTACAAGTGTCCCTGTGACACGCGTCAAAACTTTTTCTCTTATAACTGCGCGAAAAGCATGTATTCTTGCTTAATACAACGAAACAAGCTGTTTTAGACCGAAACGAGCTAAATCACAACACATCGGTTTTACAAGTGTTCCACGTGATACTCGTCAAAACTTTTTCTCTTATAACTGCGCGAAAAGCATGTATTCGTGCTTAATACAACGAAACAAGCTGTTTTAGACCGAAACGAGCTAAATCTGAACACATCGGTTTTACAAGTGTCCCTGTGACACGCGTCAAAACTTTTTCTCTTATAACTGCGCGAAAAGCATGTATTCTTGCTTAATACAACGAAACAAGCTGTTTTAGACCGAAAAGAGCTAAATCACAACACATCGGTTTTACAAGTGTTCCTCTGATACGCGTCAAAACTTTTTCTCTTATAACTGCGCGAAAAGCATGTATTCGTGCTTAATACAACGAAACAAGCTGTTTTAGACCGAAACGAGCTAAATCTGAACACATCGGTTTTACAAGTGTCCCTGTGACACGCTTCAAAACTTTTTCTCTTATAACTGCGCGAAAAGCACGTATTCTTGCTTAATAATACGAAACAAGCTGTTTTAGACCGAAAAGAGCTAAATCACCACACATCGGTTTTACAAGTGTTCCTCTGATACGCGTCAAAACTTTTTCTCTTATAACTGCGCGAAAAGCATGTATTCGTGCTTAATACAACGAAACAAGCTGTTTTAGACCGAGACGAGCTAAATCTGAACACATCGGTTTTACAAGTGTCCCTCTAATACGCGTCAAAACTTTTTCTCTCTATAACTGCGCGAAAAGCATGTATTCGTGCTTAAAACAACGAAACAAGCTGTTTTATACCAAAACGAGCTGTATCTGAACACATCGGTTTTACAAGTATCCACGTGATACTCGTCAAAACTTTTTCTCTTATAACTGCGCGAAAAGCATGTATTCGTGCTTAATACAACGAATCAAGCTGTTTTAGACCGAAACGAGCTAAATCTGAACACGTCGGTTTTACACGTGTTCCTCTGATACGCGTCAAAACTTTTTTCTCTTATAACTGCGCGAAAAGCATGTATTCGTGCTTAGTTCAACGAAACAAGCTGTTTTAGACCGAAACGAGGTAAATCTGAACACATCGGTTTTACAAGTGTCCCTGTGACACGCCTTTCAAACTTTTTCTCTTATAACTGCGCGAAAAGCATGTATTCCTGCTTAATACAGCGAAACAAGCTGTTTTAGACCGAAACGAGCTAAATCACAACACATCGGTTTTACAAGTGTTCCACGTGATACGCGTCAAAACTTTTTCTCTTATAACTGCGCGAAAAGCATGTATTCGTGCTTAATACAACGAAACAAGCTGTTTTAGACCGAAACGAGCTAAATCTGAACACATCGGTTTTACAAGTGTTCCTCTGATACGCGTCAAAACTTTTTCTCTTATAACTGCGCGAAAAGCATGTATTCTTGCTTAATACAACGAAACAAGCTGTTTTAGACCGAAACGAGCTAAATCACAACACATCGGTTTTACAAGTGTTCCTCTGATACGCGTCAAAACTTTTTCTCTTATAACTGCGCGAAAAGCATGTATTCGTGCTTAATACAACGAAACAAGCTGTTTTAGACCGAAACGAGCTAAATCTGAACACATCGGTTTTACAAGTGTCCCTGTGACACGCGTCAAAACTTTTTCTCTTATAACTGCGCGAAAAGCATGTATTCCTGCTTAATACAGCGAAAAAGAGGTGTTTTACAAGTGTCCCTGGACACGCCTTTAAAACTTTTTCTCTTATAACTGCGCGAAAAGCATGTATTCGTGCTTAATACAACGAAACAAGCTGTTTTAGACCGAAACGAGCTAAATCTGAACACATCGGTTTTACAAGTGTCCCTGTGACACGCGTCAAAACTTTTTCTCTTATAACTGCGCGAAAAGCATGTATTCTTGCTTAATACAGCGAAACAAGCTGTTTTAGACCGAAACGAGCTAAATCTGAACACATCGGTTTTACAAGTGTCCTCTGATACGCGTCAAAACTTTTTCTCTTATAACTGCGCGAAAAGCATGTATTCGTGCTTAATACAACGAAACAAGCTGTTTTAGACCGAAACGAGCTAAATCTGAACACATCGGTTTTACAAGTGTCCCTGTGACACGCGTCAAAACTTTTTCTCTTATAACTGCGCGAAAAGCATGTATTCTTGCTTAATACAGCGAAACAAGCTGTTTTAGACCGAAACGAGCTAAATCACAACACATCGGTTTTACAAGTGTTCCTCTGATACGCGTCAAAACTTTTTCTCTTATAACTGCGCGAAAAGCATGTATTCGTGCTTAATACAACGAAACAAGCTGTTTTAGACCGAAACGAGCTAAATCACAACACATCGGTTTTACAAGTGTTCCTCTGATACGCGTCAAAACTTTTTCTCTTATAACTGCGCGAAAAGCATGTATTCGTGCTTAATACAACGAAACAAGCTGTTTTAGACCGAAACGAGCTAAATCTGAACACATCGGTTTTACAAGTGTCCTCTGATACGCGTCAAAACTTTTTCTCTTATAACTGCGCGAAAAGCATGTATTCGTGCTTAATACAACGAAACAAGCTGTTTTAGACCAAAACGAGCTGAATCTGAACACATCGGTTTTACAAGTGTCCACGTGATACGCGTCAAAACTTTTTCTCTTATAACTGCGCGAAAAGCATGTATTCTTGCTTAATACAACGAAACAAGCTGTTTTAGACCGAAACGAGCTAAATCTGAACACGTCGGTTTTACACGTGTTCCTCTGATACGCGTCAAAACTTTTTCTCTTATAACTGCGCGAAAAGCATGTATTCGTGCTTAATACAACGAAACAAGCTGTTTTAGACCGAAACGAGCTAAATCTGAACACATCGGTTTTACAAGTGTCCCTGTGACACGCGTCAAAACTTTTTCTCTTATAACTGCGCGAAAAGCATGTATTCCTGCTTAATACAACGAAACAAGCTGTTTTAGACCGAAACGAGCTAAATCACAACACATCGGTTTTACAAGTGTCCCGTGATACGCGTCAAAACTTTTTCTCTTATAACTGCGCGAAAAGCATGTATTCGTGCTTAATACAACGAAACAAGCTGTTTTAGACCGAAACGAGGTAAATCTGAACACATCGGTTTTACAAGTGTCCCTGTGACACGCGTCAAAACTTTTTCTCTTATAACTGCGCGAAAAGCATGTATTCTTGCTTAATACAACGAAACAAGCTGTTTTAGACCGAAACGAGCTAAATCACAACACATCGGTTTTACAAGTGTTCCTCTGATACGCGTCAAAACTTTTTCTCTTATAACTGCGCGAAAAGCATGTATTCGTGCTTAATACAACGAAACAAGCTGTTTTAGACCGAAACGAGCTAAATCTGAACACATCGGTTTTACAAGTGTCCCTGTGACACGCGTCAAAACTTTTTCTCTTATAACTGCGCGAAAAGCATGTATTCTTGCTTAATACAACGAAACAAGCTGTTTTAGACCGAAACGAGCTAAATCACAACACATCGGTTTTACAAGTGTTCCTCTGATACGCGTCAAAACTTTTTCTCTTATAACTGCGCGAAAAGCATGTATTCGTGCTTAATACAACGAAACAAGCTGTTTTAGACCGAAACGAGCTAAATCTGAACACATCGGTTTTACAAGTGTTCCTCGTGATACGCGTCAAAACTTTTTCTCTTATAACTGCGCGAAAAGCATGTATTCTTGCTTAATACAACGAAACAAGCTGTTTTAGACCGAAACGAGCTAAATCACAACACATCGGTTTTACAAGTGTTCCTCTGATACGCGTCAAAACTTTTTCTCTTATAACTGCGCGAAAAGCATGTATTCTTGCTTAATACAACGAAACAAGCTGTTTTAGACCGAAACGAGCTAAATCACAACACATCGGTTTTACAAGTGTTCCTCTGATACGCGTCAAAACTTTTTCTCTTATAACTGCGCGAAAAGCATGTATTCGTGCTTAATACAACGAAACAAGCTGTTTTAGACCGAAACGAGCTAAATCTGAACACATCGGTTTTACAAGTGTCCCTGTGACACGCGTCAAAACTTTTTCTCTTATAACTGCGCGAAAAGCATGTATTCCTGCTTAATACAACGAAACAAGCTGTTTTAGACCGAAACGAGCTAAATCGAACACATCGGTTTTACAAGTGTTCCCTGGATACGCGTCAAAACTTTTTCTCTTATAACTGCGCGAAAAGCATGTATTCGTGCTTAATACAACGAAACAAGCTGTTTTAGACCGAAACGAGCTAAATCTGAACACATCGGTTTTACAAGTGTCCCTGTGACACGCCGTCAAAACTTTTTCTCTTATAACTGCGCGAAAAGCATGTATTCCTGCTTAATACAGCGAAACAAGCTGTTTTAGACCGAAACGAGCTAAATCTGAACACATCGGTTTTACAAGTGTCCACGTGATACGCGTCAAAACTTTTTCTCTTATAACTGCGCGAAAAGCATGTATTCGTGCTTAATACAACGAAACAAGCTGTTTTAGACCGAAACGAGCTAAATCTGAACACATCGGTTTTACAAGTGTTCCTCTGATACGCGTCAAAACTTTTTCTCTTATAACTGCGCGAAAAGCATGTATTCTTGCTTAATACAACGAAACAAGCTGTTTTAGACCGAAACGAGCTAAATCTGAACACATCGGTTTTACAAGTGTCCCTGTGACACGCGTCAAAACTTTTTCTCTTATAACTGCGCGAAAAGCATGTATTCTTGCTTAATACAACGAAACAAGCTGTTTTAGACCGAAAAGAGCTAAATCACAACACATCGGTTTTACAAGTGTTCCTCTGATACGCGTCAAAACTTTTTCTCTTATAACTGCGCGAAAAGCATGTATTCGTGCTTAATACAACGAAACAAGCTGTTTTAGACCGAGATGAGCTAAATCTGAACACATCGGTTTTACAAGTGTCCCTCTAATACGCGTCAAAACTTTTTCTTCTATAACTGCGCGAAAAGCATGTATTCGTGCTTAAAACAACGAAACAAGCTGTTTTAGACCAAAACGAGCTGTATCTGAACACATCGGTTTTACAAGTGTCCACGTGATACGCGTCAAAACTTTTTCTCTTATAACTGCGCGAAAAGCATGTATTCGTGCTTAATACAACGAAACAAGCTGTTTTAGACCGAAACGAGCTAAATCTGAACACATCGGTTTTACAAGTGTTCCTCTGATACGCGTCAAAACTTTTTCTCTTATAACTGCGCGAAAAGCATGTATTCGTGCTTAATACAACGAAACAAGCTGTTTTAGACCGAAACGAGCTAAATCTGAACACATCGGTTTTACAAGTGTCCCTGTGACACGCGTCAAAACTTTTTCTCTTATAACTGCGCGAAAAGCATGTATTCTTGCTTAATACAGCGAAACAAGCTGTTTTAGACCGAAACGAGCTAAATCACAACACATCGGTTTTACAAGTGTTCCACGTGATACGCGTCAAAACTTTTTCTCTTATAACTGCGCGAAAAGCATGTATTCGTGCTTAATACAACGAAACAAGCTGTTTTAGACCGAAACGAGCTAAATCTGAACACATCGGTTTTACAAGTGTCCCTGTGATACGCGTCAAAACTTTTTCTCTTATAACTGCGCGAAAAGCATGTATTCTTGCTTAATACAACGAAACAAGCTGTTTTAGACCGAAACGAGCTAAATCACAACACATCGGTTTTACAAGTGTTCCTCTGATACGCGTCAAAACTTTTTCTCTTATAACTGCGCGAAAAGCATGTATTCGTGCTTAATACAACGAAACAAGCTGTTTTAGACCGAAACGAGCTAAATCTGAACACATCGGTTTTACAAGTGTCCCTGTGACACGCGTCAAAACTTTTTCTCTTATAACTGCGCGAAAAGCATGTATTCTTGCTTAATACAACGAAACAAGCTGTTTTAGACCGAAACGAGCTAAATCACAACACATCGGTTTTACAAGTGTTCCTCTGATACGCGTCAAAACTTTTTCTCTTATAACTGCGCGAAAAGCATGTATTCGTGCTTAATACAACGAAACAAGCTGTTTTAGACCGAAACGAGCTAAATCTGAACACATCGGTTTTACAAGTGTCCCTCTGATACGCGTCAAAACTTTTTCTCTTATAACTGCGCGAAAAGCATGTATTCGTGCTTAATACAACGAAACAAGCTGTTTTAGACCGAAACGAGCTATATCTGAACACATCGGTTTTACAAGTGTCCACGTGATACTCGTCAAAACTTTTTCTCTTATAACTGCGCGAAAAGCATGTATTCGTGCTTAATACAACGAAACAAGCTGTTTTAGACCGAAACGAGCTAAATCTGAACACATCGGTTTTACAAGTGTTCCTCTGATACGCGTCAAAACTTTTTCTCTTATAACTGCGCGAAAAGCATGTATTCGTGCTTAATACAACGAAACAAGCTGTTTTAGACCGAAACGAGCTAAATCTGAACACATCGGTTTTACAAGTGTCCCTGTGACACGCGTCAAAACTTTTTCTCTTATAACTGCGCGAAAAGCATGTATTCCTGCTTAATACAACGAAACAAGCTGTTTTAGACCGAAACGAGCTAAATCACAACACATCGGTTTTACAAGTGTTCCACGTGATACGCGTCAAAACTTTTTCTCTTATAACTGCGCGAAAAGCATGTATTCTTGCTTAATACAACGAAACAAGCTGTTTTAGACCGAAACGAGCTAAATCACAACACATCGGTTTTACAAGTGTTCCTCTGATACGCGTCAAAACTTTTTCTCTTATAACTGCGCGAAAAGCATGTATTCTTGCTTAATACAACGAAACAAGCTGTTTTAGACCAAAACGAGCTAAATCACAACACATCGGTTTTACAAGTGTTCCTCTGATACGCGTCAAAACTTTTTCTCTTATAACTGCGCGAAAAGCATGTATTCGTGCTTAGTACAACGAAACAAGCTGTTTTAGACCGAAACGAGCTAAATCTGAACACATCGGTTTTACAAGTGTCCCTGTGACACGCGTCAAAACTTTCTCTTATAACTGCGCGAAAAGCATGTATTCCTGCTTAATACACGAAACAAGCTGTTTTAGACCAAAGAGCTAAATCGAACACATCGGTTTTACAAGTGTCCCTGGACACGCCGTTAAAACTTTTTCTCTTATAACTGCGCGAAAAGCATGTATTCCTGCTTAATACAACGAAACAAGCTGTTTTAGACCGAAACGAGCTAAATACTGAACACATCGGTTT
This sequence comes from Amblyomma americanum, assembly GCA_030143305.2. NCBI lineage: Eukaryota > Metazoa > Arthropoda > Arachnida > Ixodida > Ixodidae > Amblyomma > Amblyomma americanum. Next base: position 44,582 of record JARKHS020007872.1, on the reverse strand, counting down.
TACAAGTGTCCCTGTGACACGCGTTTAAAACTTTTTCTCTTATAACTGCGCGAAAAGCATGTATTCCTGCTTAATACAGCGAAACAAGCTGTTTTAGACCGAAACGAGCTAAATCTGAACACATCGGTTTTACAAGTGTCCCGTGATACGCGTCAAAACTTTTTCTCTTATAACTGCGCGAAAAGCATGTATTCGTGCTTAATACAACGAAACAAGCTGTTTTAGACCGAAACGAGCTAAATCTGAACACATCGGTTTTACAAGTGTCCCTGTGATACGCGTCAAAACTTTTTCTCTTATAACTGCGCGAAAAGCATGTATTCGTGCTTAATACAACGAAACAAGCTGTTTTAGACCGAAACGAGCTAAATCTGAACACATCGGTTTTACAAGTGTCCCTGTGACACGCGTCAAAACTTTTTCTCTTATTACTGCGCGAAAAGCACGTATTCTTGCTTAATAATACGAAACAAGCTGTTTTAGACCGAAAAGAGCTAAATCACCACACATCGGTTTTACAAGTGTTCCTCTGATACGCGTCAAAACTTTTTCTCTTATAACTGCGCGAAAAGCATGTATTCGTGCTTAATACAACGAAACAAGCTGTTTTAGACCGAGATGAGCTAAATCTGAACACATCAGTTTTAAAAGTGTCCCTCTAATACGCGTCAAAACTTTTTCTTCTATAACTGCGCGAAAAGCATGTATTCGTGCTTAAAACAACGAAACAAGCTGTTTTATACCAAAACGAGCTGTATCTGAACACATCGGTTTTACAAGTATCCACGTGATACTCGTCAAAACTTTTTCTCTTATAACTGCGCGAAAAGCATGTATTCATGCTTAATACAACGAAACAAGCTGTTTTAGACCGAAACGAGCTAAATCTGAACACATCGGTTTTACAAGTGTTCCTCTGATACGCGTCAAAACTTTTTCTCTTATAACTGCGCGAAAAGCATGTATTCGTGCTTAGTACAACGAAACAAGCTGTTTTAGACCGAAACGAGGTAAATCTGAACACATCGGTTTTACAAGTGTCCCTGTGACACGCGTCAAAACTTTTTCTCTTATAACTGCGCGAAAAGCATGTATTCTTGCTTAATACAACGAAACAAGCTGTTTTAGACCGAAACGAGCTAAATCACAACACATCGGTTTTACAAGTGTTCCTCTGATACGCGTCAAAACTTTTTCTCTTATAACTGCGCGAAAAGCATGTATTCGTGCTTAATACAACGAAACAAGCTGTTTTAGACCGAAACGAGCTAAATCTGAACACATCGGTTTTACAAGTGTTCCTCTGATACGCGTCAAAACTTTTTCTCTTATAACTGCGCGAAAAGCATGTATTCTTGCTTAATACAACGAAACAAGCTGTTTTAGACCGAAACGAGCTAAATCACAACACATCGGTTTTACAAGTGTTCCTCTGATACGCGTCAAAACTTTTTCTCTTATAACTGCGCGAAAAGCATGTATTCGTGCTTAATACAACGAAACAAGCTGTTTTAGACCGAAACGAGCTAAATCAGAACACATCGGTTTTACAAGTGTCCCTCTGATACGCGTCAAAACTTTTTCTCTTATAACTGCGCGAAAAGCATGTATTCGTGCTTAATACAACGAAACAAGCTGTTTTAGACCGAAACGAGCTAAATCTGAACACATCGGTTTTACAAGTGTCCCGTGATACGCGTCAAAACTTTTTCTCTTATAACTGCGCGAAAAGCATGTATTCGTGCTTAATACAACGAAACAAGCTGTTTTAGACCGAAACGAGCTAAATCTGAACACATCGGTTTTACAAGTGTTCCTCTGATACGCGTCAAAACTTTTTCTCTTATAACTGCGCGAAAAGCATGTATTCGTGCTTAATACAACGAAACAAGCTGTTTTAGACCGAAACGAGCTAAATCACAACACATCGGTTTTACAAGTGTCCCTCTGATACGCGTCAAAACTTTTTCTCTTATAACTGCGCGAAAAGCATGTATTCGTGCTTAATACAACGAAACAAGCTGTTTTAGACCGAAACGAGCTAAATCTGAACACATCGGTTTTACAAGTGTTCCTCGTGATACGCGTCAAAACTTTTTCTCTTATAACTGCGCGAAAAGCATGTATTCTTGCTTAATACAACGAAACAAGCTGTTTTAGACCGAAACGAGCTAAATCACAACACATCGGTTTTACAAGTGTTCCTCTGATACGCGTCAAAACTTTTTCTCTTATAACTGCGCGAAAAGCATGTATTCGTGCTTAATACAACGAAACAAGCTGTTTTAGACCGAAACGAGCTAAATCTGAACACATCGGTTTTACAAGTGTCCCTGTGATACGCGTCAAAACTTTTTCTCTTATAACTGCGCGAAAAGCATGTATTCGTGCTTAATACAACGAAACAAGCTGTTTTAGACCGAAACGAGCTAAATCTGAACACATCGGTTTTACAAGTGTCCCTGTGATACGCGTCAAAACTTTTTCTCTTATAACTGCGCGAAAAGCATGTATTCTTGCTTAATACAACGAAACAAGCTGTTTTAGACCGAAACGAGCTAAATCACAACACATCGGTTTTACAAGTGTTCCTCTGATACGCGTCAAAACTTTTTCTCTTATAACTGCGCGAAAAGCATGTATTCGTGCTTAATACAACGAAACAAGCTGTTTTAGACCGAAACGAGCTAAATCTGAACACATCGGTTTTACAAGTGTCCTCTGATACGCGTCAAAACTTTTTCTCTTATAACTGCGCGAAAAGCATGTATTCGTGCTTAATACAACGAAACAAGCTGTTTTAGACCGAAACGAGCTAAATCAGAACACATCGGTTTTACAAGTGTTCCTCTGATACGCGTCAAAACTTTTTCTCTTATAACTGCGCGAAAAGCATGTATTCTTGCTTAATACAACGAAACAAGCTGTTTTAGACCGAAACGAGCTAAATCACAACACATCGGTTTTACAAGTGTTCCTCGTGATACGCGTCAAAACTTTTTCTCTTATAACTGCGCGAAAAGCATGTATTCTTGCTTAATACAGCGAAACAAGCTGTTTTAGACCGAAACGAGCTAAATCACAACACATCGGTTTTACAAGTGTTCCTCTGATACGCGTCAAAACTTTTTCTCTTATAACTGCGCGAAAAGCATGTATTCGTGCTTAATACAACGAAACAAGCTGTTTTAGACCGAAACGAGCTAAATCTGAACACATCGGTTTTACAAGTGTCCCGTGATACGCGTCAAAACTTTTTCTCTTATAACTGCGCGAAAAGCATGTATTCGTGCTTAATACAACGAAACAAGCTGTTTTAGACCGAAACGAGCTAAATCTGAACACATCGGTTTTACAAGTGTCCCTGTGATACGCGTCAAAACTTTTTCTCTTATAACTGCGCGAAAAGCATGTATTCTTGCTTAATACAACGAAACAAGCTGTTTTAGACCGAAACGAGCTAAATCACAACACATCGGTTTTACAAGTGTTCCTCTGATACGCGTCAAAACTTTTTCTCTTATAACTGCGCGAAAAGCATGTATTCGTGCTTAATACAACGAAACAAGCTGTTTTAGACCGAAACGAGCTAAATCTGAACACATCGGTTTTACAAGTGTCCCTGTGACACGCGTCAAAACTTTTTCTCTTATAACTGCGCGAAAAGCATGTATTCTTGCTTAATACAGCGAAACAAGCTGTTTTAGACCGAAACGAGCTAAATCACAACACATCGGTTTTACAAGTGTTCCTCTGATACGCGTCAAAACTTTTTCTCTTATAACTGCGCGAAAAGCATGTATTCGTGCTTAATACAACGAAACAAGCTGTTTTAGACCGAAACGAGCTAAATCTGAACACATCGGTTTTACAAGTGTCCCTGTGATACGCGTCAAAACTTTTTCTCTTATAACTGCGCGAAAAGCATGTATTCTTGCTTAATACAACGAAACAAGCTGTTTTAGACCGAAACGAGCTAAATCTGAACACATCGGTTTTACAAGTGTCCTCTGATACGCGTCAAAACTTTTTCTCTTATAACTGCGCGAAAAGCATGTATTCTTGCTTAATACAACGAAACAAGCTGTTTTAGACCGAAACGAGCTAAATCTGAACACATCGGTTTTACAAGTGTTCCTCTGATACGCGTCAAAACTTTTTCTCTTATAACTGCGCGAAAAGCATGTATTCGTGCTTAATACAACGAAACAAGCTGTTTTAGACCGAAACGAGCTAAATCTGAACACATCGGTTTTACAAGTGTCCCTGTGACACGCGTCAAAACTTTTTCTCTTATAACTGCGCGAAAAGCACGTATTCTTGCTTAATAATACGAAACAAGCTGTTTTAGACCGAAAAGAGCTAAATCACCACACATCGGTTTTACAAGTGTTCCTCTGATACGCGTCAAAACTTTTTCTCTTATAACTGCGCGAAAAGCATGTATTCGTGCTTAATACAACGAAACAAGCTGTTTTAGACCGAGATGAGCTAAATCTGAACACATCAGTTTTAAAAGTGTCCCTCTAATACGCGTCAAAACTTTTTCTTCTATAACTGCGCGAAAAGCATGTATTCGTGCTTAAAACAACGAAACAAGCTGTTTTATACCAAAACGAGCTGTATCTGAACACATCGGTTTTACAAGTATCCACGTGATACTCGTCAAAACTTTTTCTCTTATAACTGCGCGAAAAGCATGTATTCGTGCTTAATACAACGAATCAAGCTGTTTTAGACCGAAACGAGCTAAATCTGAACACGTCGGTTTTACACGTGTTCCTCTGATACGCGTCAAAACTTTTTCTCTTATAACTGCGCGAAAAGCATGTATTCGTGCTTAGTACAACGAAACAAGCTGTTTTAGACCGAAACGAGGTAAATCTGAACACATCGGTTTTACAAGTGTCCCTGTGACACGCGTCAAACTTTTTCTCTTATAACTGCGCGAAAAGCATGTATTCCTGCTTAATACAGCGAAACAAGCTGTTTTAGACCGAAACGAGCCAAATCACAACACATCGGTATTACAAGTGTTCCACGTGATACTCGTCAAAACTTTTTCTCTTATAACTGCGCGAAAAGCATGTATTCTTGCTTAATACAACGAAACAAGCTGTTTTAGACCGAAACGAGCTAAATCACAACACATCGGTTTTACAAGTGTTCCTCTGATACGCGTCAAAACTTTTTCTCTTATAACTGCGCGAAAAGCATGTATTCTTGCTTAATACAACGAAACAAGCTGTTTTAGACCGAAACGAGCTAAATCACAACACATCGGTTTTACAAGTGTTCCTCTGATACGCGTCAAAACTTTTTCTCTTATAACTGCGCGAAAAGCATGTATTCGTGCTTAATACAACGAAACAAGCTGTTTTAGACCGAAACGAGCTAAATCTGAACACATCGGTTTTACAAGTGTCCCTGTGACACGCGTCAAAACTTTTTCTCTTATAACTGCGCGAAAAGCATGTATTCTTGCTTAATACAACGAAACAAGCTGTTTTAGACCAAAACGAGCTAAATCACAACACATCGGTTTTACAAGTGTTCCTCTGATACGCGTCAAAACTTTTTCTCTTATAACTGCGCGAAAAGCATGTATTCGTGCTTAATACAACGAAACAAGCTGTTTTAGACCGAAAAGAGCTAAATCACCACACATCGGTTTTACAAGTGTTCCTCTGATACGCGTCAAAACTTTTTCTCTTATAACTGCGCGAAAAGCATGTATTCGTGCTTAATACAACGAAACAAGCTGTTTTAGACCGAAATGAGCTAAATCTGAACACATCGGTTTTACAAGTGTCCCTCTGATACGCGTCAAAACTTTTTCTCTCTATAACTGCGCGAAAAGCATGTATTCGTGCTTAAAACAACGAAACAAGCTGTTTTAGACCGAAACGAGCTGTATCTGAACACATCGGTTTTACAAGTGTCCACGTGATACTCGTCAAAACTTTTTCTCTTATAACTGCGCGAAAAGCATGTATTCATGCTTAATACAACGAAACAAGCTGTTTTAGACCGAAACGAGCTAAATCTGAACACATCGGTTTTACAAGTGTTCCTCTGATACGCGTCAAAACTTTTTCTCTTATAACTGCGCGAAAAGCATGTATTCGTGCTTAATACAACGAAACAAGCTGTTTTAGACCGAAACGAGCTAAATCTGAACACATCGGTTTTACAAGTGTCCCTGTGACACGCGTCAAAACTTTTTCTCTTATAACTGCGCGAAAAGCATGTATTCCTGCTTAATACAACGAAACAAGCTGTTTTAGACCGAAACGAGCTAAATCACAACACATCGGTTTTACAAGTGTTCCTCTGATACGCGTCAAAACTTTTTCTCTTATAACTGCGCGAAAAGCATGTATTCGTGCTTAATACAACGAAACAAGCTGTTTTAGACCGAAACGAGCTAAATCTGAACACATCGGTTTTACAAGTGTCCCGTGATACGCGTCAAAACTTTTTCTCTTATAACTGCGCGAAAAGCATGTATTCTTGCTTAATACAACGAAACAAGCTGTTTTAGACCGAAACGAGCTAAATCAGAACACATCGGTTTTACAAGTGTCCCGTGATACGCGTCAAAACTTTTTCTCTTATAACTGCGCGAAAAGCATGTATTCTTGCTTAATACAACGAAACAAGCTGTTTTAGACCGAAACGAGCTAAATCACAACACATCGGTTTTACAAGTGTTCCTCTGATACGCGTCAAAACTTTTTCTCTTATAACTGCGCGAAAAGCATGTATTCGTGCTTAATACAACGAAACAAGCTGTTTTAGACCGAAACGAGCTAAATCTGAACACATCGGTTTTACAAGTGTCCCTGTGACACGCGTCAAAACTTTTTCTCTTATAACTGCGCGAAAAGCATGTATTCTTGCTTAATACAGCGAAACAAGCTGTTTTAGACCGAAACGAGCTAAATCACAACACATCGGTTTTACAAGTGTTCCTCTGATACGCGTCAAAACTTTTTCTCTTATAACTGCGCGAAAAGCATGTATTCTTGCTTAATACAACGAAACAAGCTGTTTTAGACCGAAACGAGCTAAATCTGAACACATCGGTTTTACAAGTGTCCTCTGATACGCGTCAAAACTTTTTCTCTTATAACTGCGCGAAAAGCATGTATTCTTGCTTAATACAACGAAACAAGCTGTTTTAGACCGAAACGAGCTAAATCACAACACATCGGTTTTACAAGTGTTCCTCTGATACGCGTCAAAACTTTTTCTCTTATAACTGCGCGAAAAGCATGTATTCGTGCTTAATACAACGAAACAAGCTGTTTTAGACCGAAACGAGCTAAATCACAACACATCGGTTTTACAAGTGTTCCTCTGATACGCGTCAAAACTTTTTCTCTTATAACTGCGCGAAAAGCATGTATTCGTGCTTAATACAACGAAACAAGCTGTTTTAGACCGAAACGAGCTAAATCTGAACACATCGGTTTTACAAGTGTCCCTGTGACACGCGTCAAAACTTTTTCTCTTATAACTGCGCGAAAAGCATGTATTCTGCTTAATACAACGAAACAAGCTGTTTTAGACCGAAACGAGCTAAATCTGAACACATCGGTTTTACAAGTGTCCCTGTGACACGCGTCAAAACTTTTTCTCTTATAACTGCGCGAAAAGCATGTATTCCTGCTTAATACAGCGAAACAAGCTGTTTTAGACCGAAACGAGCTAAATCTGAACACATCGGTTTTACAAGTGTCCTCTGATACGCGTCAAAACTTTTTCTCTTATAACTGCGCGAAAAGCATGTATTCTTGCTTAATACAACGAAACAAGCTGTTTTAGACCGAAACGAGCTAAATCACAACACATCGGTTTTACAAGTGTTCCTCTGATACGCGTCAAAACTTTTTCTCTTATAACTGCGCGAAAAGCATGTATTCGTGCTTAATACAACGAAACAAGCTGTTTTAGACCGAAACGAGCTAAATCTGAACACATCGGTTTTACAAGTGTCCCTGTGACACGCGTCAAAACTTTTTCTCTTATAACTGCGCGAAAAGCATGTATTCTTGCTTAATACAACGAAACAAGCTGTTTTAGACCGAAAAGAGCTAAATCACAACACATCGGTTTTACAAGTGTTCCTCTGATACGCGTCAAAACTTTTTCTCTTATAACTGCGCGAAAAGCATGTATTCGTGCTTAATACAACGAAACAAGCTGTTTTAGACCGAAACGAGCTAAATCTGAACACATCGGTTTTACGAGTGTCCCTGTGACACGCGTCAAAACTTTTTCTCTTATTACTGCGCGAAAAGCACGTATTCTTGCTTAATAATACGAAACAAGCTGTTTTAGACCGAAAAGAGCTAAATCACCACACATCGGTTTTACAAGTGTTCCTCTGATACGCGTCAAAACTTTTTCTCTTATAACTGCGCGAAAAGCATGTATTCGTGCTTAATACAACGAAACAAGCTGTTTTAGACCGAGATGAGCTAAATCTGAACACATCAGTTTTAAAAGTGTCCCTCTAATACGCGTCAAAACTTTTTCTTCTATAACTGCGCGAAAAGCATGTATTCGTGCTTAAAACAACGAAACAAGCTGTTTTATACCAAAACGAGCTGTATCTGAACACATCGGTTTTACAAGTATCCACGTGATACTCGTCAAAACTTTTTCTCTTATAACTGCGCGAAAAGCATGTATTCATGCTTAATACAACGAATCAAGCTGTTTTAGACCGAAACGAGCTAAATCTGAACACGTCGGTTTTACACGTGTTCCTCTGATACGCGTCAAAACTTTTTTCTCTTATAACTGCGCGAAAAGCATGTATTCGTGCTTAGTACAACGAAACAAGCTGTTTTAGACCGAAACGAGGTAAATCTGAACACATCGGCTTTACAAGTGTCCCTGTGACACGCCTTTCAAACTTTTTCCCTTATAACTGCGCGAAAAGCATGTATTCCTGCTTAATACAGCGAAACAAGCTGTTTTAGACCGAAACGAGCCAAATCACAACACATCGGTATTACAAGTGTTCCACGTGATACTCGTCAAAACTTTTTCTCTTATAACTGCGCGAAAAGCATGTATTCTTGCTTAATACAACGAAACAAGCTGTTTTAGACCGAAACGAGCTAAATCACAACACATCGGTTTTACAAGTGTTCCTCTGATACGCGTCAAAACTTTTTCTCTTATAACTGCGCGAAAAGCATGTATTCTTGCTTAATACAACGAAACAAGCTGTTTTAGACCAAAACGAGCTAAATCACAGCACATCGGTTTTACAAGTGTTCCTCTGATACGCGTCAAAACTTTTTCTCTTATAACTGCGCGAAAAGCATGTATTCGTGCTTAATACAACGAAACAAGCTGTTTTAGACCGAAACGAGCTAAATCTGAACACATCGGTTTTACAAGTGTCCCTGTGACACGCGTCAAAACTTTTTCTCTTATAACTGCGCGAAAAGCATGTATTCTTGCTTAATACAACGAAACAAGCTGTTTTAGACCGAAACGAGCTAAATCACAACACATCGGTTTTACAAGTGTTCCTCTGATACGCGTCAAAACTTTTTCTCTTATAACTGCGCGAAAAGCATGTATTCGTGCTTAATACAACGAAACAAGCTGTTTTAGACCGAAACGAGCTAAATCACAACACATCGGTTTTACAAGTGTTCCTCTGATACGCGTCAAAACTTTTTCTCTTATAACTGCGCGAAAAGCATGTATTCGTGCTTAATACAACGAAACAAGCTGTTTTAGACCGAAACGAGCTAAATCTGAACACATCGGTTTTACAAGTGTCCCTCTGATACGCGTCAAAACTTTTTCTCTTATAACTGCGCGAAAAGCATGTATTCGTGCTTAATACAACGAAACAAGCTGTTTTATACCGAAACGAGCTGTATCTGAACACATCGGTTTTACAAGTGTCCACGTGATACTCGTCAAAACTTTTTCTCTTATAACTGCGCGAAAAGCATGTATTCATGCTTAATACAACGAAACAAGCTGTTTTAGACCGAAACGAGCTAAATCTGAACACATCGGTTTTACAAGTGTTCCTCTGATACGCGTCAAAACTTTTTCTCTTATAACTGCGCGAAAAGCATGTATTCGTGCTTAATACAACGAAACAAGCTGTTTTAGACCGAAACGAGCTAAATCTGAACACATCGGTTTTACAAGTGTCCCTGTGACACGCGTCAAAACTTTTTCTCTTATAACTGCGCGAAAAGCATGTATTCTTGCTTAATACAACGAAACAAGCTGTTTTAGACCGAAACGAGCTAAATCACAACACATCGGTTTTACAAGTGTTCCACGTGATACGCGTCAAAACTTTTTCTCTTATAACTGCGCGAAAAGCATGTATTCGTGCTTAATACAACGAAACAAGCTGTTTTAGACCGAAACGAGCTAAATCTGAACACATCGGTTTTACAAGTGTCCCTGTGACACGCGTCAAAACTTTTTCTCTTATAACTGCGCGAAAAGCATGTATTCGTGCTTAATACAGCGAAACAAGCTGTTTTAGACCGAAACGAGCTAAATCACAACACATCGGTTTTACAAGTGTCCTCTGATACGCGTCAAAACTTTTTCTCTTATAACTGCGCGAAAAGCATGTATTCGTGCTTAATACAACGAAACAAGCTGTTTTAGACCGAAACGAGCTAAATCTGAACACATCGGTTTTACAAGTGTCCCGTGATACGCGTCAAAACTTTTTCTCTTATAACTGCGCGAAAAGCATGTATTCGTGCTTAATACAACGAAACAAGCTGTTTTAGACCGAAACGAGCTAAATCTGAACACATCGGTTTTACAAGTGTTCCTCTGATACGCGTCAAAACTTTTTCTCTTATAACTGCGCGAAAAGCATGTATTCGTGCTTAATACAACGAAACAAGCTGTTTTAGACCGAAACGAGGTAAATCTGAACACATCGGTTTTACAAGTGTCCCTGTGACACGCGTCAAAACTTTTTCTCTTATAACTGCGCGAAAAGCATGTATTCGTGCTTAATACAACGAAACAAGCTGTTTTAGACCGAAACGAGCTAAATCACAACACATCGGTTTTACAAGTGTCCACGTGATACTCGTCAAAACTTTTTCTCTTATAACTGCGCGAAAAGCATGTATTCGTGCTTAATACAACGAAACAAGCTGTTTTAGACCGAAACGAGCTAAATCTGAACACATCGGTTTTACAAGTGTCCTCTGATACGCGTCAAAACTTTTTCTCTTATAACTGCGCGAAAAGCATGTATTCTTGCTTAATACAACGAAACAAGCTGTTTTAGACCGAAACGAGCTAAATCACAACACATCGGTTTTACAAGTGTTCCTCTGATACGCGTCAAAACTTTTTCTCTTATAACTGCGCGAAAAGCATGTATTCGTGCTTAGTACAACGAAACAAGCTGTTTTAGACCGAAACGAGGTAAATCTGAACACATCGGTTTTACAAGTGTCCCTGTGACACGCGTCAAAACTTTTTCTCTTATAACTGCGCGAAAAGCATGTATTCCTGCTTAATACAACGAAACAAGCTGTTTTAGACCGAAACGAGCTAAATCTGAACACATCGGTTTTACAAGTGTCCCTGTGATACGCGTCAAAACTTTTTCTCTTATAACTGCGCGAAAAGCATGTATTCGTGCTTAATACAACGAAACAAGCTGTTTTAGACCGAAACGAGCTAAATCTGAACACATCGGTTTTACAAGTGTCCCTGTGATACGCGTCAAAACTTTTTCTCTTATAACTGCGCGAAAAGCATGTATTCTTGCTTAATACAACGAAACAAGCTGTTTTAGACCGAAACGAGCTAAATCACAACACATCGGTTTTACAAGTGTTCCTCTGATACGCGTCAAAACTTTTTCTCTTATAACTGCGCGAAAAGCATGTATTCTTGCTTAATACAACGAAACAAGCTGTTTTAGACCGAAACGAGCTAAATCTGAACACATCGGTTTTACAAGTGTCCCTGTGACACGCGTCAAAACTTTTTCTCTTATAACTGCGCGAAAAGCATGTATTCTTGCTTAATACAGCGAAACAAGCTGTTTTAGACCGAAACGAGCTAAATCTGAACACATCGGTTTTACAAGTGTCCCTGTGACACGCGTCAAAACTTTTTCTCTTATAACTGCGCGAAAAGCATGTATTCTTGCTTAATACAACGAAACAAGCTGTTTTAGACCGAAACGAGCTAAATCACAACACATCGGTTTTACAAGTGTTCCTCTGATACGCGTCAAAACTTTTTCTCTTATAACTGCGCGAAAAGCATGTATTCGTGCTTAATACAACGAAACAAGCTGTTTTAGACCGAAACGAGCTAAATCTGAACACATCGGTTTTACAAGTGTCCCTCTGATACGCGTCAAAACTTTTTCTTCTATAACTGCGCGAAAAGCATGTATTCGTGCTTAATACAACGAAACAAGCTGTTTTAGACCGAAACGAGCTAAATCTGAACACATCGGTTTTACAAGTGTCCACGTGATACTCGTCAAAACTTTTTCTCTTATAACTGCGCGAAAAGCATGTATTCTTGCTTAATACAACGAAACAAGCTGTTTTAGACCGAAACGAGCTAAATCTGAACACATCGGTTTTACAAGTGTTCCTCTGATACGCGTCAAAACTTTTTCTCTTATAACTGCGCGAAAAGCATGTATTCGTGCTTAATACAACGAAACAAGCTGTTTTAGACCGAAACGAGCTAAATCTGAACACATCGGTTTTACAAGTGTTCCTGTGACACGCGTCAAAACTTTTTCTCTTATAACTGCGCGAAAAGCATGTATTCGTGCTTAATACAACGAAACAAGCTGTTTTAGACCGAAACGAGCTAAATCAGAACACATCGGTTTTACAAGTGTCCCTGTGATACGCGTCAAAACTTTTTCTCTTATAACTGCGCGAAAAGCATGTATTCGTGCTTAATACAACGAAACAAGCTGTTTTAGACCGAAACGAGCTAAATCTGAACACATCGGTTTTACAAGTGTTCCTCTGATACGCGTCAAAACTTTTTCTCTTATAACTGCGCGAAAAGCATGTATTCTTGCTTAATACAACGAAACAAGCTGTTTTAGACCGAAACGAGCTAAATCACAACACATCGGTTTTACAAGTGTTCCTCTGATACGCGTCAAAACTTTTTCTCTTATAACTGCGCGAAAAGCATGTATTCGTGCTTAATACAACGAAACAAGCTGTTTTAGACCGAAACGAGCTAAATCACAACACATCGGTTTTACAAGTGTCCCTGTGATACGCGTCAAAACTTTTTCTCTTATAACTGCGCGAAAAGCATGTATTCTTGCTTAATACAGCGAAACAAGCTGTTTTAGACCGAAACGAGCTAAATCACAACACATCGGTTTTACAAGTGTTCCTCTGATACGCGTCAAAACTTTTTCTCTTATAACTGCGCGAAAAGCATGTATTCTTGCTTAATACAACGAAACAAGCTGTTTTAGACCGAAACGAGCTAAATCACAACACATCGGTTTTACAAGTGTTCCTCTGATACGCGTCAAAACTTTTTCTCTTATAACTGCGCGAAAAGCATGTATTCTTGCTTAATACAACGAAACAAGCTGTTTTAGACCGAAACGAGCTAAATCTGAACACATCGGTTTTACAAGTGTCCCTGTGATACGCGTCAAAACTTTTTCTCTTATAACTGCGCGAAAAGCATGTATTCTTGCTTAATACAGCGAAACAAGCTGTTTTAGACCGAAACGAGCTAAATCACAACACATCGGTTTTACAAGTGTTCCTCTGATACGCGTCAAAACTTTTTCTCTTATAACTGCGCGAAAAGCATGTATTCTTGCTTAATACAGCGAAACAAGCTGTTTTAGACCGAAACGAGCTAAATCACAACACATCGGTTTTACAAGTGTTCCTCGTGATACGCGTCAAAACTTTTTCTCTTATAACTGCGCGAAAAGCATGTATTCGTGCTTAATACAACGAAACAAGCTGTTTTAGACCGAAACGAGCTAAATCTGAACACATCGGTTTTACAAGTGTCCCTGTGACACGCGTCAAAACTTTTTCTCTTATAACTGCGCGAAAAGCATGTATTCGTGCTTAATACAGACGAAACAAGCTGTTTTAGACCGAAACGAGCTAAATCACAACACATCGGTTTTACAAGTGTTCCTCTGATACGCGTCAAAACTTTTTCTCTTATAACTGCGCGAAAAGCATGTATTCTTGCTTAATACAACGAAACAAGCTGTTTTAGACCGAAACGAGCTAAATCTGAACACATCGGTTTTACAAGTGTCCCTGTGACACGCGTCAAAACTTTTTCTCTTATAACTGCGCGAAAAGCATGTATTCTTGCTTAATACAACGAAACAAGCTGTTTTAGACCGAAACGAGCTAAATCACAACACATCGGTTTTACAAGTGTTCCTCTGATACGCGTCAAAACTTTTTCTCTTATAACTGCGCGAAAAGCATGTATTCGTGCTTAATACAGCGAAACAAGCTGTTTTAGACCGAAACGAGCTAAATCAGAACACATCGGTTTTACAAGTGTTCCTCTGATACGCGTCAAAACTTTTTCTCTTATAACTGCGCGAAAAGCATGTATTCTTGCTTAATACAGCGAAACAAGCTGTTTTAGACCGAAACGAGCTAAATCACAACACATCGGTTTTACAAGTGTCCTCTGATACGCGTCAAAACTTTTTCTCTTATAACTGCGCGAAAAGCATGTATTCGTGCTTAATACAACGAAACAAGCTGTTTTAGACCGAAACGAGCTAAATCTGAACACATCGGTTTTACAAGTGTCCCTGTGACACGCGTCAAAACTTTTTCTCTTATAACTGCGCGAAAAGCATGTATTCTTGCTTAATACAACGAAACAAGCTGTTTTAGACCGAAACGAGCTAAATCTGAACACATCGGTTTTACAAGTGTCCCTGTGACACGCGTCAAAACTTTTTCTCTTATAACTGCGCGAAAAGCATGTATTCTTGCTTAATACAGCGAAACAAGCTGTTTTAGACCGAAACGAGCTAAATCACAACACATCGGTTTTACAAGTGTTCCTCTGATACGCGTCAAAACTTTTTCTCTTATAACTGCGCGAAAAGCATGTATTCTTGCTTAATACAGCGAAACAAGCTGTTTTAGACCGAAACGAGCTAAATCACAACACATCGGTTTTACAAGTGTCTCCTCTGATACGCGTCAAAACTTTTTCTCTTATAACTGCGCGAAAAGCATGTATTCGTGCTTAATACAACGAAACAAGCTGTTTTAGACCGAAACGAGCTAAATCTGAACACATCGGTTTTACAAGTGTCCCTGTGACACGCGTCAAAACTTTTTCTCTTATAACTGCGCGAAAAGCATGTATTCTTGCTTAATACAGCGAAACAAGCTGTTTTAGACCGAAACGAGCTAAATCACAACACATCGGTTTTACAAGTGTTCCTCTGATACGCGTCAAAACTTTTTCTCTTATAACTGCGCGAAAAGCATGTATTCTTGCTTAATACAGCGAAACAAGCTGTTTTAGACCGAAACGAGGTAAATCTGAACACATCGGTTTTACAAGTGTCCCTGTGACACGCTTTCAAAACTTTTTCTCTTATAACTGCGCGAAAAGCATGTATTCCTGCTTAATACAACGAAACAAGCTGTTTTAGACCGAAACGAGCTAAATCACAACACATCGGTTTTACAAGTGTTCCTCTGATACGCGTCAAAACTTTTTCTCTTATAACTGCGCGAAAAGCATGTATTCTTGCTTAATACAACGAAACAAGCTGTTTTAGACCGAAACGAGCTAAATCTGAACACATCGGTTTTACAAGTGTCCCTGTGACACGCGTCAAAACTTTTTCTCTTATAACTGCGCGAAAAGCATGTATTCGTGCTTAATACAGCGAAACAAGCTGTTTTAGACCGAAACGAGCTAAATCACAACACATCGGTTTTACAAGTGTTCCTCTGATACGCGTCAAAACTTTTTCTCTTATAACTGCGCGAAAAGCATGTATTCTTGCTTAATACAGCGAAACAAGCTGTTTTAGACCGAAACGAGCTAAATCTGAACACATCGGTTTTACAAGTGTCCCTGTGACACGCGTCAAAACTTTTTCTCTTATAACTGCGCGAAAAGCATGTATTCTTGCTTAATACAACGAAACAAGCTGTTTTAGACCGAAACGAGCTAAATCACAACACATCGGTTTTACAAGTGTTCCTCTGATACGCGTCAAAACTTTTTCTCTTATAACTGCGCGAAAAGCATGTATTCTTGCTTAATACAGCGAAACAAGCTGTTTTAGACCGAAACGAGCTAAATCTGAACACATCGGTTTTACAAGTGTCCCTGTGACACGCGTCAAAACTTTTTCTCTTATAACTGCGCGAAAAGCATGTATTCGTGCTTAATACAACGAAACAAGCTGTTTTAGACCGAAACGAGCTAAATCTGAACACATCGGTTTTACAAGTGTCCCTGTGATACGCGTCAAAACTTTTTCTCTTATAACTGCGCGAAAAGCATGTATTCGTGCTTAATACAGACGAAACAAGCTGTTTTAGACCGAAACGAGCTAAATCTGAACACATCGGTTTTACAAGTGTCCCTGTGACACGCGTCAAAACTTTTTCTCTTATAACTGCGCGAAAAGCATGTATTCTTGCTTAATACAGCGAAACAAGCTGTTTTAGACCGAAACGAGCTAAATCTGAACACATCGGTTTTACAAGTGTCCCTGTGACACGCGTCAAAACTTTTTCTCTTATAACTGCGCGAAAAGCATGTATTCGTGCTTAATACAACGAAACAAGCTGTTTTAGACCGAAACGAGCTAAATCACAACACATCGGTTTTACAAGTGTTCCTCTGATACGCGTCAAAACTTTTTCTCTTATAACTGCGCGAAAAGCATGTATTCTTGCTTAATACAGCGAAACAAGCTGTTTTAGACCGAAACGAGCTAAATCACAACACATCGGTTTTACAAGTGTTCCTCTGATACGCGTCAAAACTTTTTCTCTTATAACTGCGCGAAAAGCATGTATTCTTGCTTAATACAACGAAACAAGCTGTTTTAGACCGAAACGAGGTAAATCTGAACACATCGGTTTTACAAGTGTCCCTGTGACACGCCTTCAAAACTTTTTCTCTTATAACTGCGCGAAAAGCATGTATTCCTGCTTAATACAGCGAAACAAGCTGTTTTAGACCGAAACGAGCTAAATCACAACACATCGGTTTTACAAGTGTTCCTCTGATACGCGTCAAATCTTTTTATCTTATAACTGCGCGAAAAGCATGTATTCTTGCTTAATACAACGAAACAAGCTGTTTTAGACCGAAACGAGGTAAATCTGAACACATCGGTTTTACAAGTGTCCCTGTGACACGCCTTTAAAACTTTTTCTCTTATAACTGCGCGAAAAGCATGTATTCCTGCTTAATACAGCGAAACAAGCTGTTTTAGACCGAAACGAGCTAAATCACAACACATCGGTTTTACAAGTGTTCCTCTGATACGCGTCAAATCTTTTTATCTTATAACTGCGCGAAAAGCATGTATTCTTGCTTAATACAGCGAAACAAGTTGTTTTAGACCGAAACGAGCTAAATCACAACACATCGGTTTTACAAGTGCTCCTCTGATACGCGTCAAAACTTTTTCTCTTATAACTGCGCGAAAAGCATGTATTCGTGCTTAATACAACGAAACAAGCTGTTTTAGACCGAAACGAGCTAAATCTGAACACATCGGTTTTACAAGTGTCCCTGTGACACGCGTCAAAACTTTTTCTCTTATAACTGCGCGAAAAGCATGTATTCTTGCTTAATACAGCGAAACAAGCTGTTTTAGACCGAAACGAGCTAAATCACAACACATCGGTTTTACAAGTGTTCCTATGATACGCGTCAAAACTTTTTCTCTTATAACTGCGCGAAAAGCACGTATTCTTGCTTAATACAGCGAAACAAGCTGTTTTAGACCGAAACGAGGTAAATCTGAACACATCGGTTTTACAAGTGTCCCTGTGACACGCCTTTAAAACTTTTTCTCTTATAACTGCGCGAAAAGCATGTATTCCTGCTTAATACAACGAAACAAGCTGTTTTAGACCGAACCGAGCTAAATCACAACACATCGGTTTTACAAGTGTTCCTCTGATACGCGTCAAATCTTTTTATCTTATAACTGCGCGAAAAGCATGTATTCTTGCTTAATACAACGAAACAAGCTGTTTTAGACCGAATCGAGGTAAATCTGAACACATCGGTTTTACAAGTGTCCCTGTGACACGCCTTTAAAACTTTTTCTCTTATAACTGCGCGAAAAGCATGTATTCCTGCTTAATACAGCGAAACAAGCTGTTTTAGACCGAAACGAGCTAAATCACAACACATCGGTTTTACAAGTGTTCCTCTGATACGCGTCAAATCTTTTTATCTTATACCTGCGCGAAAAGCATGTATTCTTGCTTAATACAGCGAAACAAGTTGTTTTAGACCGAAACGAGCTAAATCACAACACATCGGTTTTACAAGTGCTCCTCTGATACGCGTCAAAACTTTTTCTCTTATAACTGCGCGAAAAGCATGTATTCCTGCTTAATATAACGAAACAAGCTGTTTTAGACCGAAACGAGCTAAATCTGAACACATCGGTTTTACAAGTGTCCCTGTGACACGCGTCAAAACTTTTTCTCTTATAACTGCGCGAAAAGCATGTATTCTTGCTTAATACAGCGAAACAAGCTGTTTTAGACCGAAACGAGCTAAATCGACAACACATCGGTTTTACAAGTGTTCCTCTGATACGCGTCAAAACTTTTTCTCTTATAACTGCGCGAAAAGCATGTATTCGTGCTTAATACAACGAAACAAGCTGTTTTAGACCGAAACGAGCTAAATCTGAACACATCGGTTTTACAAGTGTCCCTGTGACACGCGTCAAAACTTTTTCTCTTATAACTGCGCGAAAAGCATGTATTCGTGCTTAATACAACGAAACAAGCTGTTTTAGACCGAAACGAGCTAAATCTGAACACATCGGTTTTACAAGTGTCCCTGTGACACGCGTCAAAACTTTTTCTCTTATAACTGCGCGAAAAGCATGTATTCTTGCTTAATACAGCGAAACAAGCTGTTTTAGACCGAAACGAGCTAAATGACAACACATCGGTTTTACAAGTGTTCCTCTGATACGCGTCAAAACTTTTTTCTCTTATCACTGCGCGAAAAGCATGTATTCGTGCTTAGTTCAACGAAACAAGCTGTTTTAGACCGAAACGAGGTAAATCTGAACACATCGGTTTTACAAGTGTCCCTGTGACACGCCTTTCAAACTTTTTCTCTTATAACTGCGCGAAAAGCATGTATTCCTGCTTAATACAGCGAAACAAGCTGTTTTAGACCGAAACGAGCTAAATCACAACACATCGGTTTTACAAGTGTTCCTCTGATACGCGTCAAATCTTTTTATCTTATAACTGCGCGAAAAGCATGTATTCTTGCTTAATACAACGAAACAAGCTGTTTTAGACCGAAACGAGGTAAATCTGAACACATCGGTTTTACAAGTGTCCCTGTGACACGCCTTTAAAACTTTTTCTCTTATAACTGCGCGAAAAGCATGTATTCCTGCTTAATACAGCGAAACAAGCTGTTTTAGACCGAAACGAGCTAAATCACAACACATCGGTTTTACAAGTGTTCCTCTGATACGCGTCAAATCTTTTTATCTTATAACTGCGCGAAAAGCATGTATTCTTGCTTAATACAGCGAAACAAGTTGTTTTAGACCGAAACGAGCTAAATCACAACACATCGGTTTTACAAGTGCTCCTCTGATACGCGTCAAAACTTTTTCTCTTATAACTGCGCGAAAAGCATGTATTCGTGCTTAATACAACGAAACAAGCTGTTTTAGACCGAAACGAGCTAAATCTGAACACATCGGTTTTACAAGTGTCCCTGTGACACGCGTCAAAACTTTTTCTCTTATAACTGCGCGAAAAGCATGTATTCTTGCTTAATACAGCGAAACAAGCTGTTTTAGACCGAAACGAGCTAAATCACAACACATCGGTTTTACAAGTGTTCCTATGATACGCGTCAAAACTTTTTCTCTTATAACTGCGCGAAAAGCACGTATTCTTGCTTAATACAGCGAAACAAGCTGTTTTAGACCGAAACGAGGTAAATCTGAACACATCGGTTTTACAAGTGTCCCTGTGACACGCCTTTAAAACTTTTTCTCTTATAACTGCGCGAAAAGCATGTATTCCTGCTTAATACAGCGAAACAAGCTGTTTTAGACCGAAACGAGCTAAATCACAACACATCGGTTTTACAAGTGTTCCTCTGATACGCGTCAAATCTTTTTATCTTATAACTGCGCGAAAAGCATGTATTCTTGCTTAATACAACGAAACAAGCTGTTTTAGACCGAAACGAGGTAAATCTGAACACATCGGTTTTACAAGTGTCCCTGTGACACGCCTTTAAAACTTTTTCTCTTATAACTGCGCGAAAAGCATGTATTCCTGCTTAATACAGCGAAACAAGCTGTTTTAGACCGAAACGAGCTAAATCTGAACACATCGGTTTTACAAGTGTCCCTGTGACACGCGTCAAAACTTTTTCTCTTATAACTGCGCGAAAAGCATGTATTCTTGCTTAATACAGCGAAACAAGCTGTTTTAGACCGAAACGAGCTAAATCACAACACATCGGTTTTACAAGTGTCTCCTCTGATACGCGTCAAAACTTTTTCTCTTATAACTGCGCGAAAAGCATGTATTCTTGCTTAATACAACGAAACAAGCTGTTTTAGACCGAAACGAGCTAAATCTGAACACATCGGTTTTACAAGTGTCCCTGTGACACGCGTCAAAACTTTTTCTCTTATAACTGCGCGAAAAGCATGTATTCTTGCTTAATACAGCGAAACAAGCTGTTTTAGACCGAAACGAGCTAAATCACAACACATCGGTTTTACAAGTGTTCCTCTGATACGCGTCAAAACTTTTTCTCTTATAACTGCGCGAAAAGCATGTATTCTTGCTTAATACAGCGAAACAAGCTGTTTTAGACCGAAACGAGCTAAATCACAACACATCGGTTTTACAAGTGTTCCTCTGATACGCGTCAAAACTTTTTCTCTTATAACTGCGCGAAAAGCATGTATTCGTGCTTAATACAACGAAACAAGCTGTTTTAGACCGAAACGAGCTAAATCTGAACACATCGGTTTTACAAGTGTCCCTGTGACACGCGTCAAAACTTTTTCTCTTATAACTGCGCGAAAAGCATGTATTCTTGCTTAATACAGCGAAACAAGCTGTTTTAGACCGAAACGAGCTAAATCACAACACATCGGTTTTACAAGTGTTCCTCTGATACGCGTCAAAACTTTTTCTCTTATAACTGCGCGAAAAGCATGTATTCGTGCTTAATACAACGAAACAAGCTGTTTTAGACCGAAACGAGGTAAATCTGAACACATCGGTTTTACAAGTGTCCCTGTGACACGCCTTTAAAACTTTTTCTCTTATAACTGCGCGAAAAGCATGTATTCCTGCTTAATACAGCGAAACAAGCTGTTTTAGACCGAAACGAGCTAAATCACAACACATCGGTTTTACAAGTGTTCCTCTGATACGCGTCAAATCTTTTTATCTTATAACTGCGCGAAAAGCATGTATTCTTGCTTAATACAACGAAACAAGCTGTTTTAGACCGAAACGAGGTAAATCTGAACACATCGGTTTTACAAGTGTCCCTGTGACACGCCTTTAAAACTTTTTCTCTTATAACTGCGCGAAAAGCATGTATTCCTGCTTAATACAGCGAAACAAGCTGTTTTAGACCGAAACGAGCTAAATCACAACACATCGGTTTTACAAGTGTTCCTCTGATACGCGTCAAATCTTTTTATCTTATAACTGCGCGAAAAGCATGTATTCTTGCTTAATACAGCGAAACAAGTTGTTTTAGACCGAAACGAGCTAAATCACAACACATCGGTTTTACAAGTGCTCCTCTGATACGCGTCAAAACTTTTTCTCTTATAACTGCGCGAAAAGCATGTATTCGTGCTTAATACAACGAAACAAGCTGTTTTAGACCGAAACGAGCTAAATCTGAACACATCGGTTTTACAAGTGTCCCTGTGACACGCGTCAAAACTTTTTCTCTTATAACTGCGCGAAAAGCATGTATTCTTGCTTAATACAGCGAAACAAGCTGTTTTAGACCGAAACGAGCTAAATCACAACACATCGGTTTTACAAGTGTTCCTCTGATACGCGTCAAAACTTTTTCTCTTATAACTGCGCGAAAAGCATGTATTCTTGCTTAATACAACGAAACAAGCTGTTTTAGACCGAAACGAGGTAAATCTGAACACATCGGTTTTACAAGTGTCCCTGTGACACGCCTTTAAAACTTTTTCTCTTATAACTGCGCGAAAAGCATGTATTCCTGCTTAATACAGCGAAACAAGCTGTTTTAGACCGAAACGAGCTAAATCACAACACATCGGTTTTACAAGTGTTCCTCTGATACGCGTCAAATCTTTTTATCTTATAACTGCGCGAAAAGCATGTATTCTTGCTTAATACAGCGAAACAAGCTGTTTTAGACCGAAACGAGCTAAATCACAACACATCGGTTTTACAAGTGTTCCTCTGATACGCGTCAAAACTTTTTCTCTTATAACTGCGCGAAAAGCATGTATTCTTGCTTAATACAGCGAAACAAGCTGTTTTAGACCGAAACGAGCTAAATCACAACACATCGGTTTTACAAGTGTTCCTGTGATACGCGTCAAAACTTTTTCTCTTATAACTGCGCGAAAAGCATGTATTCTTGCTTAATACAGCGAAACAAGCTGTTTTAGACCGAAACGAGCTAAATCTGAACACATCGGTTTTACAAGTGTCCCTGTGACACGCGTCAAAACTTTTTCTCTTATAACTGCGCGAAAAGCATGTATTCTTGCTTAATACAGCGAAACAAGCTGTTTTAGACCGAAACGAGCTAAATCTGAACACATCGGTTTTACAAGTGTTCCTCTGATACGCGTCAAAACTTTTTCTCTTATAACTGCGCGAAAAGCATGTATTCTTGCTTAATACAACGAAACAAGCTGTTTTAGACCGAAACGAGGTAAATCTGAACACATCGGTTTTACAAGTGTCCCTGTGACACGCCTTCAAAACTTTTTCTCTTATAACTGCGCGAAAAGCATGTATTCCTGCTTAATACAGCGAAACAAGCTGTTTTAGACCGAAACGAGCTAAATCACAACACATCGGTTTTACAAGTGTTCCTCTGATACGCGTCAAATCTTTTTATCTTATAACTGCGCGAAAAGCATGTATTCTTGCTTAATACAGCGAAACAAGCTGTTTTAGACCGAAACGAGCTAAATCACAACACATCGGTTTTACAAGTGTCTCCTCTGATACGCGTCAAAACTTTTTCTCTTATAACTGCGCGAAAAGCATGTATTCGTGCTTAATACAACGAAACAAGCTGTTTTAGACCGAAACGAGCTAAATCTGAACACATCGGTTTTACAAGTGTCCCTGTGACACGCGTCAAAACTTTTTCTCTTATAACTGCGCGAAAAGCATGTATTCTTGCTTAATACAGCGAAACAAGCTGTTTTAGACCGAAACGAGCTAAATCACAACACATCGGTTTTACAAGTGTTCCTCTGATACGCGTCAAAACTTTTTCTCTTATAACTGCGCGAAAAGCATGTATTCTTGCTTAATACAGCGAAACAAGCTGTTTTAGACCGAAACGAGGTAAATCTGAACACATCGGTTTTACAAGTGTCCCTGTGACACGCCTTTAAAACTTTTTCTCTTATAACTGCGCGAAAAGCATGTATTCCTGCTTAATACAGACGAAACAAGCTGTTTTAGACCGAAACGAGCTAAATCACAACACATCGGTTTTACAAGTGTTCCTCTGATACGCGTCAAATCTTTTTATCTTATAACTGCGCGAAAAGCATGTATTCTTGCTTAATACAACGAAACAAGCTGTTTTAGACCGAAACGAGGTAAATCTGAACACATCGGTTTTACAAGTGTCCCTGTGACACGCCTTCAAAACTTTTTCTCTTATAACTGCGCGAAAAGCATGTATTCCTGCTTAATACAGCGAAACAAGCTGTTTTAGACCGAAACGAGCTAAATCACAACACATCGGTTTTACAAGTGTTCCTCTGATACGCGTCAAAACTTTTTCTCTTATAACTGCGCGAAAAGCATGTATTCTTGCTTAATACAGCGAAACAAGCTGTTTTAGACCGAAACGAGCTAAATCACAACACATCGGTTTTACAAGTGTTCCTCTGATACGCGTCAAAACTTTTTCTCTTATAACTGCGCGAAAAGCATGTATTCGTGCTTAATACAACGAAACAAGCTGTTTTAGACCGAAACGAGCTAAATCTGAACACATCGGTTTTACAAGTGTCCCTGTGACACGCGTCAAAACTTTTTCTCTTATAACTGCGCGAAAAGCATGTATTCCTGCTTAATACAGCGAAACAAGCTGTTTTAGACCGAAACGAGCTAAATCACAACACATCGGTTTTACAAGTGTTCCTCTGATACGCGTCAAATCTTTTTATCTTATAACTGCGCGAAAAGCATGTATTCTTGCTTAATACAACGAAACAAGCTGTTTTAGACCGAAACGAGGTAAATCTGAACACATCGGTTTTACAAGTGTCCCTGTGACACGCCTTTAAAACTTTTTCTCTTATAACTGCGCGAAAAGCATGTATTCCTGCTTAATACAGCGAAACAAGCTGTTTTAGACCGAAACGAGCTAAATCACAACACATCGGTTTTACAAGTGTTCCTCTGATACGCGTCAAATCTTTTTATCTTATAACTGCGCGAAAAGCATGTATTCTTGCTTAATACAGCGAAACAAGTTGTTTTAGACCGAAACGAGCTAAATCACAACACATCGGTTTTACAAGTGCTCCTCTGATACGCGTCAAAACTTTTTCTCTTATAACTGCGCGAAAAGCATGTATTCGTGCTTAATACAACGAAACAAGCTGTTTTAGACCGAAACGAGCTAAATCTGAACACATCGGTTTTACAAGTGTCCCTGTGACACGCGTCAAAACTTTTTCTCTTATAACTGCGCGAAAAGCATGTATTCTTGCTTAATACAGACGAAACAAGCTGTTTTAGACCGAAACGAGCTAAATCTGAACACATCGGTTTTACAAGTGTCCCTGTGACACGCGTCAAAACTTTTTCTCTTATAACTGCGCGAAAAGCATGTATTCTTGCTTAATACAGCGAAACAAGCTGTTTTAGACCGAAACGAGCTAAATCTGAACACATCGGTTTTACAAGTGTTCCTGTGATACGCGTCAAATCTTTTTCTCTTATAACTGCGCGAAAAGCATGTATTCTTGCTTAATACAACGAAACAAGCTGTTTTAGACCGAAACGAGCTAAATCTGAACACATCGGTTTTACAAGTGTCCCTCTGATACGCGTCAAAACTTTTTCTCTTATAACTGCGCGAAAAGCATGTATTCCTGCTTAATACAGCGAAACAAGCTGTTTTAGACCGAAACGAGCTAAATCACAACACATCGGTTTTACAAGTGTTCCTCTGATACGCGTCAAATCTTTTTATCTTATAACTGCGCGAAAAGCATGTATTCTTGCTTAATACAGCGAAACAAGCTGTTTTAGACCGAAACGAGCTAAATCACAACACATCGGTTTTACAAGTGCTCCTCTGATACGCGTCAAAACTTTTTCTCTTATAACTGCGCGAAAAGCATGTATTCGTGCTTAATACAACGAAACAAGCTGTTTTAGACCGAAACGAGCTAAATCTGAACACATCGGTTTTACAAGTGTCCCTGTGACACGCGTCAAAACTTTTTCTCTTATAACTGCGCGAAAAGCATGTATTCTTGCTTAATACAGCGAAACAAGCTGTTTTAGACCGAAACGAGCTAAATCACAACACATCGGTTTTACAAGTGTTCCTCTGATACGCGTCAAAACTTTTTCTCTTATAACTGCGCGAAAAGCATGTATTCTTGCTTAATACAGCGAAACAAGCTGTTTTAGACCGAAACGAGGTAAATCTGAACACATCGGTTTTACAAGTGTCCCTGTGACACGCCTTTAAAACTTTTTCTCTTATAACTGCGCGAAAAGCATGTATTCCTGCTTAATACAGCGAAACAAGCTGTTTTAGACCGAAACGAGCTAAATCACAACACATCGGTTTTACAAGTGTTCCTCTGATACGCGTCAAATCTTTTTATCTTATAACTGCGCGAAAAGCATGTATTCTTGCTTAATACAGCGAAACAAGCTGTTTTAGACCGAAACGAGGTAAATCTGAACACATCGGTTTTACAAGTGTCCCTGTGACACGCCGTCAAAACTTTTTCTCTTATAACTGCGCGAAAAGCATGTATTCCTGCTTAATACAGCGAAACAAGCTGTTTTAGACCGAAACGAGCTAAATCACAACACATCGGTTTTACAAGTGTTCCTCTGATACGCGTCAAAACTTTTTCTCTTATAACTGCGCGAAAAGCATGTATTCGTGCTTAATACAACGAAACAAGCTGTTTTAGACCGAAACGAGCTAAATCTGAACACATCGGTTTTACAAGTGTCCCTGTGACACGCGTCAAAACTTTTTCTCTTATAACTGCGCGAAAAGCATGTATTCTTGCTTAATACAGCGAAACAAGCTGTTTTAGACCGAAACGAGCTAAATCACAACACATCGGTTTTACAAGTGTCCCTCTGATACGCGTCAAAACTTTTTCTCTTATAACTGCGCGAAAAGCATGTATTCGTGCTTAATACAACGAAACAAGCTGTTTTAGACCGAAACGAGCTAAATCTGAACACATCGGTTTTACAAGTGTCCCTGTGACACGCGTCAAAACTTTTTCTCTTATAACTGCGCGAAAAGCATGTATTCTTGCTTAATACAGCGAAACAAGCTGTTTTAGACCGAAACGAGCTAAATCACAACACATCGGTTTTACAAGTGTTCCTCTGATACGCGTCAAAACTTTTTCTCTTATAACTGCGCGAAAAGCATGTATTCGTGCTTAATACAACGAAACAAGCTGTTTTAGACCGAAACGAGGTAAATCTGAACACATCGGTTTTACAAGTGTCCCTGTGACACGCCTTTCAAAACTTTTTCTCTTATAACTGCGCGAAAAGCATGTATTCCTGCTTAATACAGCGAAACAAGCTGTTTTAGACCGAAACGAGCTAAATCACAACACATCGGTTTTACAAGTGTTCCTCTGATACGCGTCAAATCTTTTTATCTTATAACTGCGCGAAAAGCATGTATTCTTGCTTAATACAACGAAACAAGCTGTTTTAGACCGAAACGAGGTAAATCTGAACACATCGGTTTTACAAGTGTCCCTGTGACACGCCTTTAAAACTTTTTCTCTTATAACTGCGCGAAAAGCATGTATTCCTGCTTAATACAGCGAAACAAGCTGTTTTAGACCGAAACGAGCTAAATCACAACACATCGGTTTTACAAGTGTTCCTCTGATACGCGTCAAATCTTTTTATCTTATAACTGCGCGAAAAGCATGTATTCTTGCTTAATACAGCGAAACAAGTTGTTTTAGACCGAAACGAGCTAAATCACAACACATCGGTTTTACAAGTGCTCCTCTGATACGCGTCAAAACTTTTTCTCTTATAACTGCGCGAAAAGCATGTATTCGTGCTTAATACAACGAAACAAGCTGTTTTAGACCGAAACGAGCTAAATCTGAACACATCGGTTTTACAAGTGTCCCTGTGACACGCGTCAAAACTTTTTCTCTTATAACTGCGCGAAAAGCATGTATTCTTGCTTAATACAGCGAAACAAGCTGTTTTAGACCGAAACGAGCTAAATCACAACACATCGGTTTTACAAGTGTTCCTATGATACGCGTCAAAACTTTTTCTCTTATAACTGCGCGAAAAGCACGTATTCTTGCTTAATACAGCGAAACAAGCTGTTTTAGACCGAAACGAGGTAAATCTGAACACATCGGTTTTACAAGTGTCCCTGTGACACGCCTTTAAAACTTTTTCTCTTATAACTGCGCGAAAAGCATGTATTCCTGCTTAATACAGCGAAACAAGCTGTTTTAGACCGAAACGAGCTAAATCACAACACATCGGTTTTACAAGTGTTCCTCTGATACGCGTCAAATCTTTTTATCTTATAACTGCGCGAAAAGCATGTATTCTTGCTTAATACAGCGAAACAAGCTGTTTTAGACCGAAACGAGGTAAATCTGAACACATCGGTTTTACAAGTGTCTCCTGTGATACGCGTCAAAACTTTTTCTCTTATAACTGCGCGAAAAGCATGTATTCCTGCTTAATACAGCGAAACAAGCTGTTTTAGACCGAAACGAGCTAAATCACAACACATCGGTTTTACAAGTGTTCCTCTGATACGCGTCAAAACTTTTTCTCTTATAACTGCGCGAAAAGCATGTATTCTTGCTTAATACAGCGAAACAAGCTGTTTTAGACCGAAACGAGCTAAATCACAACACATCGGTTTTACAAGTGTTCCTCTGATACGCGTCAAAACTTTTTCTCTTATAACTGCGCGAAAAGCATGTATTCTTGCTTAATACAACGAAACAAGCTGTTTTAGACCGAAACGAGCTAAATCTGAACACATCGGTTTTACAAGTGTCCCTGTGACACGCGTCAAAACTTTTTCTCTTATAACTGCGCGAAAAGCATGTATTCTTGCTTAATACAGCGAAACAAGCTGTTTTAGACCGAAACGAGCTAAATCACAACACATCGGTTTTACAAGTGTTCCTCTGATACGCGTCAAAACTTTTTCTCTTATAACTGCGCGAAAAGCATGTATTCTTGCTTAATACAACGAAACAAGCTGTTTTAGACCGAAACGAGCTAAATCTGAACACATCGGTTTTACAAGTGTCCCTGTGACACGCGTCAAAACTTTTTCTCTTATAACTGCGCGAAAAGCATGTATTCGTGCTTAATACAACGAAACAAGCTGTTTTAGACCGAAACGAGCTAAATCTGAACACATCGGTTTTACAAGTGTCCCTGTGACACGCGTCAAAACTTTTTCTCTTATAACTGCGCGAAAAGCATGTATTCTTGCTTAATACAGCGAAACAAGCTGTTTTAGACCGAAACGAGCTAAATCGACAACACATCGGTTTTACAAGTGTTCCTCTGATACGCGTCAAAACTTTTTCTCTTATAACTGCGCGAAAAGCATGTATTCGTGCTTAATACAACGAAACAAGCTGTTTTAGACCGAAACGAGGTAAATCTGAACACATCGGTTTTACAAGTGTCCCTGTGACACGCCTTTCAAACTTTTTCTCTTATAACTGCGCGAAAAGCATGTATTCCTGCTTAATACAGCGAAACAAGCTGTTTTAGACCGAAACGAGCTAAATCACAACACATCGGTTTTACAAGTGTTCCTCTGATACGCGTCAAATCTTTTTATCTTATAACTGCGCGAAAAGCATGTATTCTTGCTTAATACAACGAAACAAGCTGTTTTAGACCGAAACGAGGTAAATCTGAACACATCGGTTTTACAAGTGTCCCTGTGACACGCCTTTAAAACTTTTTCTCTTATAACTGCGCGAAAAGCATGTATTCTTGCTTAATACAGCGAAACAAGCTGTTTTAGACCGAAACGAGCTAAATCACAACACATCGGTTTTACAAGTGCTCCTCTGATACGCGTCAAAACTTTTTCTCTTATAACTGCGCGAAAAGCATGTATTCGTGCTTAATACAACGAAACAAGCTGTTTTAGACCGAAACGAGCTAAATCTGAACACATCGGTTTTACAAGTGTCCCTGTGACACGCGTCAAAACTTTTTCTCTTATAACTGCGCGAAAAGCATGTATTCTGCTTAATACAGCGAAACAAGCTGTTTTAGACCGAAACGAGCTAAATCACAACACATCGGTTTTACAAGTGTTCCTCTGATACGCGTCAAAACTTTTTCTCTTATAACTGCGCGAAAAGCATGTATTCTTGCTTAATACAACGAAACAAGCTGTTTTAGACCGAAACGAGGTAAATCTGAACACATCGGTTTTACAAGTGTCCCTGTGACACGCGTCAAAACTTTTTCTCTTATAACTGCGCGAAAAGCATGTATTCTTGCTTAATACAGCGAAACAAGCTGTTTTAGACCGAAACGAGCTAAATCACAACACATCGGTTTTACAAGTGTTCCTCTGATACGCGTCAAAACTTTTTCTCTTATAACTGCGCGAAAAGCATGTATTCTTGCTTAATACAACGAAACAAGCTGTTTTAGACCGAAACGAGCTAAATCTGAACACATCGGTTTTACAAGTGTCCCTGTGACACGCGTCAAAACTTTTTCTCTTATAACTGCGCGAAAAGCATGTATTCCTGCTTAATACAGCGAAACAAGCTGTTTTAGACCGAAACGAGCTAAATCACAACACATCGGTTTTACAAGTGTTCCTCTGATACGCGTCAAAACTTTTTCTCTTATAACTGCGCGAAAAGCATGTATTCTTGCTTAATACAACGAAACAAGCTGTTTTAGACCGAAACGAGGTAAATCTGAACACATCGGTTTTACAAGTGTCCCTGTGACACGCCTTTAAAACTTTTTCTCTTATAACTGCGCGAAAAGCATGTATTCCTGCTTAATACAGCGAAACAAGCTGTTTTAGACCGAAACGAGCTAAATCACAACACATCGGTTTTACAAGTGTTCCTCTGATACGCGTCAAATCTTTTTATCTTATAACTGCGCGAAAAGCATGTATTCTTGCTTAATACAGCGAAACAAGTTGTTTTAGACCGAAACGAGCTAAATCACAACACATCGGTTTTACAAGTGTCTCCTCTGATACGCGTCAAAACTTTTTCTCTTATAACTGCGCGAAAAGCATGTATTCGTGCTTAATACAACGAAACAAGCTGTTTTAGACCGAAACGAGCTAAATCTGAACACATCGGTTTTACAAGTGTCCCTGTGACACGCGTCAAAACTTTTTCTCTTATAACTGCGCGAAAAGCATGTATTCGTGCTTAATACAGCGAAACAAGCTGTTTTAGACCGAAACGAGCTAAATCTGAACACATCGGTTTTACAAGTGTCCCTGTGATACGCGTCAAAACTTTTTCTCTTATAACTGCGCGAAAAGCATGTATTCTTGCTTAATACAACGAAACAAGCTGTTTTAGACCGAAACGAGCTAAATCTGAACACATCGGTTTTACAAGTGTCCCTGTGATACGCGTCAAAACTTTTTCTCTTATAACTGCGCGAAAAGCATGTATTCGTGCTTAATACAACGAAACAAGCTGTTTTAGACCGAAACGAGCTAAATCTGAACACATCGGTTTTACAAGTGTCCCTGTGACACGCGTCAAAACTTTTTCTCTTATAACTGCGCGAAAAGCATGTATTCTTGCTTAATACAGCGAAACAAGCTGTTTTAGACCGAAACGAGCTAAATGACAACACATCGGTTTTACAAGTGTTCCTCTGATACGCGTCAAAACTTTTTTCTCTTATCACTGCGCGAAAAGCATGTATTCGTGCTTAGTTCAACGAAACAAGCTGTTTTAGACCGAAACGAGGTAAATCTGAACACATCGGTTTTACAAGTGTCCCTGTGACACGCCTTTCAAACTTTTTCTCTTATAACTGCGCGAAAAGCATGTATTCCTGCTTAATACAGCGAAACAAGCTGTTTTAGACCGAAACGAGCTAAATCACAACACATCGGTTTTACAAGTGTTCCTCTGATACGCGTCAAATCTTTTTATCTTATAACTGCGCGAAAAGCATGTATTCTTGCTTAATACAACGAAACAAGCTGTTTTAGACCGAAACGAGGTAAATCTGAACACATCGGTTTTACAAGTGTCCCTGTGACACGCCTTTAAAACTTTTTCTCTTATAACTGCGCGAAAAGCATGTATTCCTGCTTAATACAGCGAAACAAGCTGTTTTAGACCGAAACGAGCTAAATCACAACACATCGGTTTTACAAGTGTTCCTCTGATACGCGTCAAATCTTTTTCTCTTATAACTGCGCGAAAAGCATGTATTCTTGCTTAATACAGCGAAACAAGCTGTTTTAGACCGAAACGAGCTAAATCACAACACATCGGTTTTACAAGTGCTCCTCTGATACGCGTCAAAACTTTTTCTCTTATAACTGCGCGAAAAGCATGTATTCGTGCTTAATACAACGAAACAAGCTGTTTTAGACCGAAACGAGCTAAATCTGAACACATCGGTTTTACAAGTGTCCCTGTGACACGCGTCAAAACTTTTTCTCTTATAACTGCGCGAAAAGCATGTATTCTTGCTTAATACAGCGAAACAAGCTGTTTTAGACCGAAACGAGCTAAATCACAACACATCGGTTTTACAAGTGTTCCTATGATACGCGTCAAAACTTTTTCTCTTATAACTGCGCGAAAAGCATGTATTCTTGCTTAATACAGCGAAACAAGCTGTTTTAGACCGAAACGAGGTAAATCTGAACACATCGGTTTTACAAGTGTCCCTGTGACACGCGTCAAAACTTTTTCTCTTATAACTGCGCGAAAAGCATGTATTCGTGCTTAATACAACGAAACAAGCTGTTTTAGACCGAAACGAGCTAAATCTGAACACATCGGTTTTACAAGTGTCCCTGTGACACGCGTCAAAACTTTTTCTCTTATAACTGCGCGAAAAGCATGTATTCCTGCTTAATACAGCGAAACAAGCTGTTTTAGACCGAAACGAGCTAAATCACAACACATCGGTTTTACAAGTGTTCCTCTGATACGCGTCAAATCTTTTTATCTTATAACTGCGCGAAAAGCATGTATTCTTGCTTAATACAACGAAACAAGCTGTTTTAGACCGAAACGAGGTAAATCTGAACACATCGGTTTTACAAGTGTCCCTGTGACACGCCTTTAAAACTTTTTCTCTTATAACTGCGCGAAAAGCATGTATTCCTGCTTAATACAGCGAAACAAGCTGTTTTAGACCGAAACGAGCTAAATCACAACACATCGGTTTTACAAGTGTTCCTCTGATACGCGTCAAATCTTTTTATCTTATAACTGCGCGAAAAGCATGTATTCTTGCTTAATACAGCGAAACAAGTTGTTTTAGACCGAAACGAGCTAAATCACAACACATCGGTTTTACAAGTGCTCCTCTGATACGCGTCAAAACTTTTTCTCTTATAACTGCGCGAAAAGCATGTATTCGTGCTTAATACAACGAAACAAGCTGTTTTAGACCGAAACGAGCTAAATCTGAACACATCGGTTTTACAAGTGTCCCTGTGACACGCGTCAAAACTTTTTCTCTTATAACTGCGCGAAAAGCATGTATTCTTGCTTAATACAGCGAAACAAGTTGTTTTAGACCGAAACGAGCTAAATCACAACACATCGGTTTTACAAGTGTTCCTCTGATACGCGTCAAAACTTTTTCTCTTATAACTGCGCGAAAAGCATGTATTCGTGCTTAATACAGCGAAACAAGCTGTTTTAGACCGAAACGAGCTAAATCTGAACACATCGGTTTTACAAGTGTCCCTGTGACACGCGTCAAAACTTTTTCTCTTATAACTGCGCGAAAAGCATGTATTCGTGCTTAATACAACGAAACAAGCTGTTTTAGACCGAAACGAGCTAAATCTGAACACATCGGTTTTACAAGTGTCCCTGTGACACGCGTCAAAACTTTTTCTCTTATAACTGCGCGAAAAGCATGTATTCTTGCTTAATACAGCGAAACAAGCTGTTTTAGACCGAAACGAGCTAAATGACAACACATCGGTTTTACAAGTGTTCCTCTGATACGCGTCAAAACTTTTTTCTCTTATCACTGCGCGAAAAGCATGTATTCGTGCTTAGTTCAACGAAACAAGCTGTTTTAGACCGAAACGAGGTAAATCTGAACACATCGGTTTTACAAGTGTCCCTGTGACACGCCTTTCAAACTTTTTCTCTTATAACTGCGCGAAAAGCATGTATTCCTGCTTAATACAGCGAAACAAGCTGTTTTAGACCGAAACGAGCTAAATCACAACACATCGGTTTTACAAGTGTTCCTCTGATACGCGTCAAATCTTTTTCTCTTATAACTGCGCGAAAAGCATGTATTCTTGCTTAATACAACGAAACAAGCTGTTTTAGACCGAAACGAGGTAAATCTGAACACATCGGTTTTACAAGTGTCCCTGTGACACGCCTTTAAAACTTTTTCTCTTATAACTGCGCGAAAAGCATGTATTCCTGCTTAATACAGCGAAACAAGCTGTTTTAGACCGAAACGAGCTAAATCACAACACATCGGTTTTACAAGTGTTCCTCTGATACGCGTCAAATCTTTTTATCTTATAACTGCGCGAAAAGCATGTATTCTTGCTTAATACAGCGAAACAAGTTGTTTTAGACCGAAACGAGCTAAATCACAACACATCGGTTTTACAAGTGCTCCTCTGATACGCGTCAAAACTTTTTCTCTTATAACTGCGCGAAAAGCATGTATTCGTGCTTAATACAACGAAACAAGCTGTTTTAGACCGAAACGAGCTAAATCTGAACACATCGGTTTTACAAGTGTCCCTGTGACACGCGTCAAAACTTTTTCTCTTATAACTGCGCGAAAAGCATGTATTCTTGCTTAATACACGAAACAAGCTGTTTTAGACCGAAACGAGCTAAATCTGAACACATCGGTTTTACAAGTGTCCCTGTGACACGCGTCAAAACTTTTTCTCTTATAACTGCGCGAAAAGCATGTATTCTTGCTTAATACAGCGAAACAAGCTGTTTTAGACCGAAACGAGGTAAATCTGAACACATCGGTTTTACAAGTGTCCCTGTGACACGCTTCAAAACTTTTTCTCTTATAACTGCGCGAAAAGCACGTATTCTTGCTTAATAATACGAAACAAGTTGTTTTAGACCGAAAAGAGCTAAATCACCACACATCGGTTTTACAAGTGTTCCTCTGATACGCGTCAAAACTTTTTCTCTTATAACTGCGCGAAAAGCATGTATTCGTGCTTAATACAGCGAAACAAGCTGTTTTAGACCGAAACGAGCTAAATCTGAACACATCGGTTTTACAAGTGTCCCTGTGACACGCGTCAAAACTTTTTCTCTTATAACTGCGCGAAAAGCATGTATTCTTGCTTAATACAGCGAAACAAGCTGTTTTAGACCGAAACGAGCTAAATGACAACACATCGGTTTTACAAGTGTTCCTCTGATACGCGTCAAAACTTTTTCTCTTATAACTGCGCGAAAAGCATGTATTCGTGCTTAATACAACGAAACAAGCTGTTTTAGACCGAAACGAGGTAAATCTGAACACATCGGTTTTACAAGTGTCCCTGTGACACGCCTTTCAAAACTTTTTCTCTTATAACTGCGCGAAAAGCATGTATTCCTGCTTAATACAGCGAAACAAGCTGTTTTAGACCGAAACGAGCTAAATCACAACACATCGGTTTTACAAGTGTTCCTCTGATACGCGTCAAATCTTTTTATCTTATAACTGCGCGAAAAGCATGTATTCTTGCTTAATACAACGAAACAAGCTGTTTTAGACCGAAACGAGGTAAATCTGAACACATCGGTTTTACAAGTGTCCCTGTGACACGCCTTTAAAACTTTTTCTCTTATAACTGCGCGAAAAGCATGTATTCCTGCTTAATACAGCGAAACAAGCTGTTTTAGACCGAAACGAGCTAAATCACAACACATCGGTTTTACAAGTGTTCCTCTGATACGCGTCAAAACTTTTTCTCTTATAACTGCGCGAAAAGCATGTATTCTTGCTTAATACAGCGAAACAAGCTGTTTTAGACCGAAACGAGCTAAATCACAACACATCGGTTTTACAAGTGCTCCTCTGATACGCGTCAAAACTTTTTCTCTTATAACTGCGCGAAAAGCATGTATTCGTGCTTAATACAACGAAACAAGCTGTTTTAGACCGAAACGAGCTAAATCTGAACACATCGGTTTTACAAGTGTCCCTGTGACACGCGTCAAAACTTTTTCTCTTATAACTGCGCGAAAAGCATGTATTCTTGCTTAATACAGCGAAACAAGCTGTTTTAGACCGAAACGAGCTAAATCACAACACATCGGTTTTACAAGTGTTCCTATGATACGCGTCAAAACTTTTTCTCTTATAACTGCGCGAAAAGCACGTATTCTTGCTTAATACAGCGAAACAAGCTGTTTTAGACCGAAACGAGCTAAATCTGAACACATCGGTTTTACAAGTGTCCCTGTGACACGCGTCAAAACTTTTTCTCTTATAACTGCGCGAAAAGCATGTATTCTTGCTTAATACAGCGAAACAAGCTGTTTTAGACCGAAACGAGCTAAATCACAACACATCGGTTTTACAAGTGTTCCTCTGATACGCGTCAAAACTTTTTCTCTTATAACTGCGCGAAAAGCATGTATTCTTGCTTAATACAGCGAAACAAGCTGTTTTAGACCGAAACGAGGTAAATCTGAACACATCGGTTTTACAAGTGTCCCTGTGACACGCCTTTAAAACTTTTTCTCTTATAACTGCGCGAAAAGCATGTATTCCTGCTTAATACAGCGAAACAAGCTGTTTTAGACCGAAACGAGCTAAATCACAACACATCGGTTTTACAAGTGTTCCTCTGATACGCGTCAAATCTTTTTATCTTATAACTGCGCGAAAAGCATGTATTCTTGCTTAATACAACGAAACAAGCTGTTTTAGACCGAAACGAGGTAAATCTGAACACATCGGTTTTACAAGTGTCCCTGTGACACGCCTTTAAAACTTTTTCTCTTATAACTGCGCGAAAAGCATGTATTCCTGCTTAATACAGCGAAACAAGCTGTTTTAGACCGAAACGAGCTAAATCACAACACATCGGTTTTACAAGTGTTCCTCTGATACGCGTCAAATCTTTTTATCTTATAACTGCGCGAAAAGCATGTATTCTTGCTTAATACAGCGAAACAAGTTGTTTTAGACCGAAACGAGCTAAATCACAACACATCGGTTTTACAAGTGCTCCTCTGATACGCGTCAAAACTTTTTCTCTTATAACTGCGCGAAAAGCATGTATTCGTGCTTAATACAACGAAACAAGCTGTTTTAGACCGAAACGAGCTAAATCTGAACACATCGGTTTTACAAGTGTCCCTGTGACACGCGTCAAAACTTTTTCTCTTATAACTGCGCGAAAAGCACGTATTCTTGCTTAATACAGACGAAACAAGCTGTTTTAGACCGAAACGAGCTAAATCACAACACATCGGTTTTACAAGTGTTCCTCTGATACGCGTCAAAACTTTTTCTCTTATAACTGCGCGAAAAGCATGTATTCGTGCTTAATACAGCGAAACAAGCTGTTTTAGACCGAAACGAGCTAAATCACAACACATCGGTTTTACAAGTGTTCCTCTGATACGCGTCAAAACTTTTTCTCTTATAACTGCGCGAAAAGCATGTATTCGTGCTTAATACAACGAAACAAGCTGTTTTAGACCGAAACGAGCTAAATCTGAACACATCGGTTTTACAAGTGTCCCTGTGACACGCGTCAAAACTTTTTCTCTTATAACTGCGCGAAAAGCATGTATTCTTGCTTAATACAGCGAAACAAGCTGTTTTAGACCGAAACGAGCTAAATGACAACACATCGGTTTTACAAGTGTTCCTCTGATACGCGTCAAAACTTTTTTCTCTTATCACTGCGCGAAAAGCATGTATTCGTGCTTAGTTCAACGAAACAAGCTGTTTTAGACCGAAACGAGGTAAATCTGAACACATCGGTTTTACAAGTGTCCCTGTGACACGCCTTTCAAACTTTTTCTCTTATAACTGCGCGAAAAGCATGTATTCCTGCTTAATACAGCGAAACAAGCTGTTTTAGACCGAAACGAGCTAAATCACAACACATCGGTTTTACAAGTGTTCCTCTGATACGCGTCAAATCTTTTTATCTTATAACTGCGCGAAAAGCATGTATTCTTGCTTAATACAACGAAACAAGCTGTTTTAGACCGAAACGAGGTAAATCTGAACACATCGGTTTTACAAGTGTCCCTGTGACACGCCTTTAAAACTTTTTCTCTTATAACTGCGCGAAAAGCATGTATTCCTGCTTAATACAGCGAAACAAGCTGTTTTAGACCGAAACGAGCTAAATCACAACACATCGGTTTTACAAGTGTTCCTCTGATACGCGTCAAATCTTTTTATCTTATAACTGCGCGAAAAGCATGTATTCTTGCTTAATACAGCGAAACAAGTTGTTTTAGACCGAAACGAGCTAAATCACAACACATCGGTTTTACAAGTGCTCCTCTGATACGCGTCAAAACTTTTTCTCTTATAACTGCGCGAAAAGCATGTATTCGTGCTTAATACAACGAAACAAGCTGTTTTAGACCGAAACGAGCTAAATCTGAACACATCGGTTTTACAAGTGTCCCTGTGACACGCGTCAAAACTTTTTCTCTTATAACTGCGCGAAAAGCATGTATTCGTGCTTAATACGACGAAACAAGCTGTTTTAGACCGAAACGAGCTAAATCTGAACACATCGGTTTTACAAGTGTCCCTGTGACACGCGTCAAAACTTTTTCTCTTATAACTGCGCGAAAAGCATGTATTCTTGCTTAATACAGCGAAACAAGTTGTTTTAGACCGAAACGAGGTAAATCTGAACACATCGGTTTTACGAGTGTCCCTGTGACACGCTTCAAAACTTTTTCTCTTATTACTGCGCGAAAAGCACGTATTCTTGCTTAATAATACGAAACAAGTTGTTTTAGACCGAAAAGAGCTAAATCACCACACATCGGTTTTACAAGTGTTCCTCTGATACGCGTCAAAACTTTTTCTCTTATAACTGCGCGAAAAGCATGTATTCGTGCTTAATACAGCGAAACAAGCTGTTTTAGACCGAAACGAGCTAAATCTGAACACATCGGTTTTACAAGTGTCCCTGTGACACGCGTCAAAACTTTTTCTCTTATAACTGCGCGAAAAGCATGTATTCTTGCTTAATACAGCGAAACAAGCTGTTTTAGACCGAAACGAGCTAAATCACAACACATCGGTTTTACAAGTGTTCCTCTGATACGCGTCAAAACTTTTTCTCTTATAACTGCGCGAAAAGCATGTATTCTTGCTTAATACAACGAAACAAGCTGTTTTAGACCGAAACGAGGTAAATCTGAACACATCGGTTTTACAAGTGTCCCTGTGACACGCCTTTAAAACTTTTTCTCTTATAACTGCGCGAAAAGCATGTATTCCTGCTTAATACAGCGAAACAAGCTGTTTTAGACCGAAACGAGCTAAATCACAACACATCGGTTTTACAAGTGTTCCTCTGATACGCGTCAAATCTTTTTATCTTATAACTGCGCGAAAAGCATGTATTCTTGCTTAATACAACGAAACAAGCTGTTTTAGACCGAAACGAGGTAAATCTGAACACATCGGTTTTACAAGTGTCCCTGTGACACGCCTTTCAAAACTTTTTCTCTTATAACTGCGCGAAAAGCATGTATTCCTGCTTAATACAGCGAAACAAGCTGTTTTAGACCGAAACGAGCTAAATCTGAACACATCGGTTTTACAAGTGTCCCTGTGACACGCGTCAAAACTTTTTCTCTTATAACTGCGCGAAAAGCATGTATTCTTGCTTAATACAGCGAAACAAGTTGTTTTAGACCGAAACGAGCTAAATCACAACACATCGGTTTTACAAGTGCTCCTCTGATACGCGTCAAAACTTTTTCTCTTATAACTGCGCGAAAAGCATGTATTCGTGCTTAATACAACGAAACAAGCTGTTTTAGACCGAAACGAGCTAAATCTGAACACATCGGTTTTACAAGTGTCCCTGTGACACGCGTCAAAACTTTTTCTCTTATAACTGCGCGAAAAGCATGTATTCTTGCTTAATACAGCGAAACAAGCTGTTTTAGACCGAAACGAGCTAAATCACAACACATCGGTTTTACAAGTGTTCCTATGATACGCGTCAAAACTTTTTCTCTTATAACTGCGCGAAAAGCACGTATTCTTGCTTAATACAGCGAAACAAGCTGTTTTAGACCGAAACGAGGTAAATCTGAACACATCGGTTTTACAAGTGTCCCTGTGACACGCGTCAAAACTTTTTCTCTTATAACTGCGCGAAAAGCATGTATTCTTGCTTAATACAGCGAAACAAGCTGTTTTAGACCGAAACGAGCTAAATCACAACACATCGGTTTTACAAGTGTTCCTCTGATACGCGTCAAAACTTTTTCTCTTATAACTGCGCGAAAAGCATGTATTCTTGCTTAATACAACGAAACAAGCTGTTTTAGACCGAAACGAGGTAAATCTGAACACATCGGTTTTACAAGTGTCCCTGTGAC
Organism: Amblyomma americanum; assembly: GCA_030143305.2. Taxonomy (NCBI): domain Eukaryota; kingdom Metazoa; phylum Arthropoda; class Arachnida; order Ixodida; family Ixodidae; genus Amblyomma; species Amblyomma americanum. Next base: position 4,009 of record JARKHS020007872.1, on the reverse strand, counting down.
ACGCCTTTAAAACTTTTTCTCTTATAACTGCGCGAAAAGCATGTATTCCTGCTTAATACAGCGAAACAAGCTGTTTTAGACCGAAACGAGCTAAATCACAACACATCGGTTTTACAAGTGTTCCTCTGATACGCGTCAAATCTTTTTATCTTATAACTGCGCGAAAAGCATGTATTCTTGCTTAATACAACGAAACAAGCTGTTTTAGACCGAAACGAGCTAAATCTGAACACATCGGTTTTACAAGTGTCTCCTGTGATACGCGTCAAAACTTTTTCTCTTATAACTGCGCGAAAAGCATGTATTCGTGCTTAATACAGCGAAACAAGCTGTTTTAGACCGAAACGAGCTAAATCTGAACACATCGGTTTTACAAGTGTCCCTGTGACACGCGTCAAAACTTTTTCTCTTATAACTGCGCGAAAAGCATGTATTCTTGCTTAATACAGCGAAACAAGCTGTTTTAGACCGAAACGAGCTAAATCACAACACATCGGTTTTACAAGTGTTCCTCTGATACGCGTCAAAACTTTTTCTCTTATAACTGCGCGAAAAGCATGTATTCTTGCTTAATACAGCGAAACAAGCTGTTTTAGACCGAAACGAGCTAAATCTGAACACATCGGTTTTACAAGTGTCCCTGTGACACGCGTCAAAACTTTTTCTCTTATAACTGCGCGAAAAGCATGTATTCTTGCTTAATACAGCGAAACAAGCTGTTTTAGACCGAAACGAGCTAAATCACAACACATCGGTTTTACAAGTGTTCCTCTGATACGCGTCAAAACTTTTTCTCTTATAACTGCGCGAAAAGCATGTATTCGTGCTTAATACAGCGAAACAAGCTGTTTTAGACCGAAACGAGCTAAATCACAACACATCGGTTTTACAAGTGTTCCTCTGATACGCGTCAAAACTTTTTCTCTTATAACTGCGCGAAAAGCATGTATTCTTGCTTAATACAACGAAACAAGCTGTTTTAGACCGAAACGAGCTAAATCTGAACACATCGGTTTTACAAGTGTCCCTGTGACACGCGTCAAAACTTTTTCTCTTATAACTGCGCGAAAAGCATGTATTCTTGCTTAATACAGCGAAACAAGCTGTTTTAGACCGAAACGAGCTAAATCACAACACATCGGTTTTACAAGTGTTCCTCTGATACGCGTCAAAACTTTTTCTCTTATAACTGCGCGAAAAGCATGTATTCGTGCTTAATACAACGAAACAAGCTGTTTTAGACCGAAACGAGGTAAATCTGAACACATCGGTTTTACAAGTGTCCCTGTGACACGCCGTCAAAACTTTTTCTCTTATAACTGCGCGAAAAGCATGTATTCTTGCTTAATACAGCGAAACAAGCTGTTTTAGACCGAAACGAGCTAAATCACAACACATCGGTTTTACAAGTGTTCCTCTGATACGCGTCAAAACTTTTTCTCTTATAACTGCGCGAAAAGCATGTATTCTTGCTTAATACAACGAAACAAGCTGTTTTAGACCGAAACGAGCTAAATCACAACACATCGGTTTTACAAGTGTCTCCTGTGATACGCGTCAAAACTTTTTCTCTTATAACTGCGCGAAAAGCATGTATTCGTGCTTAATACAACGAAACAAGCTGTTTTAGACCGAAACGAGCTAAATCTGAACACATCGGTTTTACAAGTGTCCCTGTGACACGCGTCAAAACTTTTTCTCTTATAACTGCGCGAAAAGCATGTATTCTTGCTTAATACAGCGAAACAAGCTGTTTTAGACCGAAACGAGCTAAATCACAACACATCGGTTTTACAAGTGTTCCTCTGATACGCGTCAAAACTTTTTCTCTTATAACTGCGCGAAAAGCATGTATTCTTGCTTAATACAACGAAACAAGCTGTTTTAGACCGAAACGAGCTAAATCTGAACACATCGGTTTTACAAGTGTCCCTGTGACACGCGTTCAAAACTTTTTCTCTTATAACTGCGCGAAAAGCATGTATTCCTGCTTAATACAGCGAAACAAGCTGTTTTAGACCGAAACGAGCTAAATCACAACACATCGGTTTTACAAGTGTTCCTCTGATACGCGTCAAAACTTTTTCTCTTATAACTGCGCGAAAAGCATGTATTCTTGCTTAATACAGCGAAACAAGTTGTTTTAGACCGAAACGAGGTAAATCTGAACACATCGGTTTTACAAGTGTCCCTGTGACACGCGTCAAAACTTTTTCTCTTATAACTGCGCGAAAAGCATGTATTCTTGCTTAATACAGCGAAACAAGCTGTTTTAGACCGAAACGAGCTAAATCACAACACATCGGTTTTACAAGTGTTCCTCTGATACGCGTCAAAACTTTTTCTCTTATAACTGCGCGAAAAGCATGTATTCGTGCTTAATACAGACGAAACAAGCTGTTTTAGACCGAAACGAGGTAAATCTGAACACATCGGTTTTACAAGTGTCCCTGTGACACGCCTTTCAAAACTTTTTCTCTTATAACTGCGCGAAAAGCATGTATTCCTGCTTAATACAGCGAAACAAGCTGTTTTAGACCGAAACGAGCTAAATCACAACACATCGGTTTTACAAGTGTTCCTCTGATACGCGTCAAATCTTTTTATCTTATAACTGCGCGAAAAGCATGTATTCTTGCTTAATACAACGAAACAAGCTGTTTTAGACCGAAACGAGGTAAATCTGAACACATCGGTTTTACAAGTGTCCCTGTGACACGCCGTCAAAACTTTTTCTCTTATAACTGCGCGAAAAGCATGTATTCCTGCTTAATACAGCGAAACAAGCTGTTTTAGACCGAAACGAGCTAAATCACAACACATCGGTTTTACAAGTGTTCCTCTGATACGCGTCAAAACTTTTTCTCTTATAACTGCGCGAAAAGCATGTATTCTTGCTTAATACAGCGAAACAAGCTGTTTTAGACCGAAACGAGCTAAATCACAACACATCGGTTTTACAAGTGTCTCCTCTGATACGCGTCAAAACTTTTTCTCTTATAACTGCGCGAAAAGCATGTATTCGTGCTTAATACAACGAAACAAGCTGTTTTAGACCGAAACGAGCTAAATCTGAACACATCGGTTTTACAAGTGTCCCTGTGACACGCGTCAAAACTTTTTCTCTTATAACTGCGCGAAAAGCATGTATTCTTGCTTAATACAGCGAAACAAGCTGTTTTAGACCGAAACGAGCTAAATCACAACACATCGGTTTTACAAGTGTTCCTCTGATACGCGTCAAAACTTTTTCTCTTATAACTGCGCGAAAAGCATGTATTCGTGCTTAATACAACGAAACAAGCTGTTTTAGACCGAAACGAGGTAAATCTGAACACATCGGTTTTACAAGTGTCCCTGTGACACGCGTCAAAACTTTTTCTCTTATAACTGCGCGAAAAGCATGTATTCCTGCTTAATACAGCGAAACAAGCTGTTTTAGACCGAAACGAGCTAAATCACAACACATCGGTTTTACAAGTGTTCCTCTGATACGCGTCAAAACTTTTTCTCTTATAACTGCGCGAAAAGCATGTATTCTTGCTTAATACAACGAAACAAGCTGTTTTAGACCGAAACGAGGTAAATCTGAACACATCGGTTTTACAAGTGTCCCTGTGACACGCCTTTAAACTTTTTCTCTTATAACTGCGCGAAAAGCATGTATTCCTGCTTAATACAGCGAAACAAGCTGTTTTAGACCGAAACGAGCTAAATCACAACACATCGGTTTTACAAGTGTTCCTCTGATACGCGTCAAATCTTTTTATCTTATAACTGCGCGAAAAGCATGTATTCTTGCTTAATACAACGAAACAAGCTGTTTTAGACCGAAACGAGGTAAATCTGAACACATCGGTTTTACAAGTGTCCCTGTGACACGCCTTCAAAACTTTTTCTCTTATAACTGCGCGAAAAGCATGTATTCCTGCTTAATACAGCGAAACAAGCTGTTTTAGACCGAAACGAGCTAAATCAGAACACATCGGTTTTACAAGTGTCCCTGTGA